>KZ805597.1:0-23363 GCA_003073855.1 Periconia macrospinosa
TCGCGGCCACAAATACCTACTAAACAGGATCCGCGATGATGGTGCCCTGCGAAAGCGCTTCTTTCTGAATCAGGAAACGCTGACCTGGAACCCTGTGGCGATCCAGCAATACATCCAGCGCACTTACGGATTCCTTGAGCGGTTGCTACTCCTCGTCCACATTAGCGGCGGCCAGCCCGCCCGAGGCACCGAGCTCCTCACTCTCCGATGGCGCAACTCTGAGCATGGCGACATCCGCAGCGTCTTCATGGACAATGGGATGCTCTGCTTTGTCACATCCTACCACAAAAATTACTCTACGAGCAGCACCTGCAGGATCATCCACCGCTACCTACCTAGCGAGCTGGGAGAGCTGTTGCTATATTATCTATGGCTGGTCGCACCTTTCCTCGACGCCCTTGCTCTTCTCACTTCGGATTCGGCCTGGCAGAGTCCTGAAATCGGCTCCTACCTCTGGCCTGCAAGCCTCCAGGCAGCGGCAAAGGGTAAGCGAGTTCGCCTTCTCGGGAAAGGAAAGCACCAAAGGGTGAATACGAAAACGGTTAGCAACCACGAGCCGGAGATGCCCTGGGCGAGCACTCACCTGACTCACGTGATTAAAACGGTGTTAGCAGCGGCACTCAACACGACAATTACTATTCTGCTATGGCGACATGCGGCGATAGCGATGTCTTTCAGACACCTACCCGAAGAATACCACTTCAAGCGCGACTACGGCCTTAAAGAAGGCGATGCGATCATGGATCTGCAGGCTACTCATTCCTCGAAGAGAGCTAGCGCATCCTATGCCCGCGGTCGCGACGAAGGCCCTGGTTTCACACGGTTAGTAAGGAATGAATATCGCCAGCTCAGCCGGCATTGGCACGTCTTTCTCGGCTATGGCACCAGCCTTCCCCCACGAGACGCCACCTGGGCGCCTTCAGAGAAAGTGGCCGACGCCGAGCCAAAGACTACTAGCAGGAAACGAAAGAGGCAAGAGTTGGAGAACGAAGTAAGAAGTTTGGTGAGGGGACAACGACTCCTGCGCTCTCAACGCACGAGAGAGAAACCTGCACGGACGCCTTTTGATGACGACGATGCTGCATGGGAGTTCTGAACTGGCCAGCTCGGCCGGAACAGGGGTGAGTAGGGAGAGAGGAGAAGAAAAAAAGAGCAAGAAAAAAGACAGCGATGAGGAAAGAAGAGGGAAGGCCGCTGGTATTTGGGGGAGAGGGGAGGAAAGATAGAAAAGAAGATACTAGTCAGAAGACCTTACAGTGAAGCACACTACCCCGATTGCCCTTGCGGGGTTCAGCCGGTTCCTCGACGAAAAGCGCATGCTACACCAGCTGGACCGTATCGTGATCGACGAGTGCCACGTGCTGCTAGAGTCGACGAAGGACTGGCGGCCAGACGTCCTCAAGATAACGGAGATGACAGAGAAGGGAACGCAGGTGGTTTACCTGACGGCGACCTTGCCACCGACGCTGCAACCCGCCTTCTTCCAGACCGCAGGACTTAATGCTAAAATAGTAACTATATATTGTAACGAACGCACAACGCAAACAAATATTACGTACTAAGTACTAGAGTATCTATATAGCACGCTAGAGAAGGTACTTATTAATCTTATAGCTATAAAAAGAAAGAAGTATAGACTAGAGGCGTAGATTATTATCTATTATCTAATAGTAGAGGAGATAAAGCAGCTTAGAAGGCTTCTATAGTACTTTACCTACTACTATAAAATAGGCTTAAATAAAAAAAAAAATACGTATAGTATAAAGCTTTACTTTAAGTATAAAGAAACTTTATATAGCTATAAATATACTAGGTCTTAGGCTTAACGCTATAGGCGTCTAGGTAGTAATTTATATTACTATAACTTACTTACTACTTAATTATATATAAAAGAGTAGTTAAGTAGGATAAGTAGGGCTTAATAGTAAGTCTATTATTTTTAGAGTATACTATTTAACTAAAAAAGGTATAGTAAAAAAGACGCTTAGCTATAAGCTTAAGTAACTTATAAAAAACTTCTTAATAGCTAAATTATACTAATAAATTATAATAAATAAGTATATAAATAGTAGGTAGGATAAGTAGTAATATAAGATTAGAAAATTAAAATATAATCTATATAAGTAACGCCCTAGCAGTACTAAGCGTTTAGCTATTAAAAAAAAGTAAAAAAAGCTAAAAAAAATATAAACTAGTATTATAGTAGTAGTAGTAAAAGAGTAGTATAAAAAGCTAAAGTAAGCTATAGCTATTAAAAAGCGGAGGGTAAAAATCTAGTAATAGTAATAAATAAAATAAATAGTATATAAGCTAAAAAGGCTAAAGTAGCACCTTAAGTACTAGAGCTATACGTACGCTATCTATATAGCTACTTAAGCTAACCTAGTACACTACTATTAAGAGAAATGCCTAAAAGCTACTAAAGTATAGCTAAAGTAAATATAGACTAAAGTTATATTTATACACTACGTTAAGTAGGAAAAGTATATATAGTATTTATACTACTAGGCGCTATAAGCTATCTATAATAAGTAGAAAAAAACTAGTATACAAAGTGTATTTAAAATATAAGAGATACTTATACTTTACTAGTATAATAGTATACTTTAGTAAGCTATAGCTACACTATTTACCTTTTAGTAACTAACGTATATATTATAGCTAAAGTAGTAGATATAAAATGCTGTAATTATATATAGTAGTAATAAGGTTTAGCTTTATAAGTAGCTTAGGTTAAAGATTAAAATATGCTAGAGGGACGTAAGCTAGATATACTATTTATTATATACTTAAGAGGAAGGGTATATATACTTATATATAGTAGACTAGAAGGAGCGTATTTTATATAACCTAACCCTTAAACTTTAGGTTAGAAAAAACTAAAATAAACGCGTAATAAACTAACTTATAGTTATATAGTAATTATAAGTTAGAAAAAGCGTATTACTATCTAAAAAGGTACGTAAGTAAGTGTACTAGTATTTTATAAAAAGAAGTCTACTATATAGTAGGTTTAAAGTATTATAGTGCGTATAAGAAAAAAAAAATAGTTAGGAGTTACGTATCTCTAAAATACGTAACTCTACCCTAGCCTATATTTTAACACATAGTAGAAAGTAAAAAAAAGGTAGAATATTTTTTTTTCTTATAGAGAAGTAGGTAAGAAGCGTAAAGGCTTACTTATAAAATATATAAGTAAGCTAAATAAGTAGTTAACGCGTTTAAAAAGGTAGTAATATAAAAAAGGCAAGTAGTTACGTAAGTAACTAGCATAGTATAAAGATATAGGTAGTAGATAAGGCGCCTAAGTAGAAAAAAAAAAAAGAAAGAAATAGTAAATAAAGATATTAGAGGGAAAGCTAAAGTAGAATTTATATAATATAGGGACAATAAAAAATAGAAAGTAGAATATAGGAAATAAAGTATAGAAAATAGAATATAGGAAATAGAAAATAGAATACAGAAAATAGAATACAGAAAATAGAATATAGAAAATAGAATATAGGAAACAAAATATAAAAAATAGAATATAAGAAATAAGATAAAGGAAATAGGATAGAGGGAGCTAAAATTAAAAAATAGAAAATTAATAATTTAAAATAAACAACTAAAAAATTAAAATAGAAAATTTAAAGTTTAAATTAGATAATTAAAAATTTAAAATAGAAAATTAATAGTTTAAAAAATTAAAAAAGAGATATTATAAATAGGAAATAATAGAAATTAGAATAAAAAAAAGTATAGGCTAGAAAACTTATTTATAAGTGTAATAAGTTAGTTAGGGGACCCTATATAAAATAGAAAGGTAGAAGGTAGGCTAATTAAGTGTTATAAGAAAGAGGTAGAGGAAGAAAATAGGCGGCGGCCTATAAGGTTTTATAAGAAAAAAGATAGAAACCTATTTAAACCTATTAGGTGTTATAAAAAAAAAGGTAAAAACCTACCTAAACCTATTAGATATTATAAAAAGAAAAATAGAAACCTACCTAAATCTATTAGAAATTACTATAAATAGAGTTAGTACGTAAGTAGTATAAAAAAAATATAAAAAAAATAATAGAAGTTTAAGGGTTAGGAAAAATAAAATAGGTAAAATAAAGAAAGTTTATAAAAGTTAGAAGTAGAAAGAAAAATAAAAGAGAGAAAGAAAAGAGAGAGGAGAGGGTAATAAAAATTAAATAAGATAGATAGGTAAAAAGGTTAGTTAAAAAGGGAAATAAGTAATAAAAGTATATAAAAGAAGAGTATAAAGGGTAAGAGTTAGAAAATTAGAAAGGTAGAAGTTTAGAAAATAATTAAAGTAATAGGAAAAAGAAAAAAAAAAATAAGAAAAGAGGGGGAGAAAATAGGATATAAAAGGGGTAAAAAAAAATAAAAAATAGGTAGGGTAAAGGAGGGTTAGAAGGAAAAATAAAAAAGGCAAAGTAGGGAGTAGAGATATAATTATAAATAAAAAAGAAAGAAAAGTAGTAATTAGTTTAATAGAGAGGAAGTAAAAAAAAAAAAAAAAGAAAAAAAAAAGGATAAGGAAAAAGTAGAAAGATAAAAGTAAAAGAAAGTAGAGGAGAGGGAGAATAGAGTAAGGGTAAAATAGAATTAAGATAAAAAAAAAGAAGGGAGAAGTAGGGGATTTTAAAGGTATAGTAAAAAATAGGTTATTAGTTTAAAAAGTTAGTTTAAAGAAATATAAGTAGTAGAAAATATAGGAAAAAAAGAAAAAAGAGATAGAAGTAGTAGAAAGGAAAAAAAAATAGTATAGAAAGTTAAGTTATAATAGTATTATTAAAAGAAAAGGGGGTAAAAAAGTAGAAGAAAAAATAAGTAAAAAAAAAAAAAGTTATATAAAAAAAATAGATAAAATAGAAAAAAAAGTAAGAGAATAGGTTAGGTAATAAGTAGTAGAAATAGAAAAAAAATTAGATAAAGAGGGGATAGATAGAGTAGAATTAAAGAAAGATAGAAAGTAAAAAGTTAAAAAGAAAATATTATAGTTAGTGTCTATACCAGCGTATAGAAGAAATATATATACTAGTTGCTTAGTTACGTAATACTAGGGCTAAAAGTTAATATATAAAGTACATTTAGGATTAATAGTATAAGAGTATATATAAAATATATATATAGAGTACCTAAGAGCTAATGTACAAAGTATATTAGGCGGAATATATATATAAAGTACCTTAGTACTCCTAACATACATTATATTAGAAATATACTTCTACCTTAGTAATTGTACGGTAGGGGTAGCATATAGTATATAGTACCCTTCTATCTGTATAGAGGAAAGGTAGGCTAAAATATAGAAAAATTATAATCTTATCTTTACTATTACCTAATACACTTCTCTTTACTATTTTGCGTTTAGGTACACTCCTTATACCTATTATTAGGAAACACTCTATCTAAGTACTCTCCTTATACCTATTATTAGGAGACTTTATACTTTTTTTATATTTTTATACGATAGGCGTCTATAATTAACCTTATTAATCTATAGTTACTTAAACTATAGGTTATAAGTTAACTAATACTTTTAGTATTTTATCTTAATATATTTTAGGTATATATAAAGATAAAAAAGTATATATATAATTAAATATTCTTTTATAGTAAAAAAACTATTATATAAAAGTTTTTATTAAATAACGTATTTAATATATAAGCGCGCTAGTAGGGTAAGCGCGCTACCTTACTAAAACTACTATTAGATATTATAAAGTAAGGATAACTAAAAAGTAGTAGTTATATTAATTAATTATTATATTTTATTATTAGTATCTTCAGACTTAATAATTTTACTATATACCTTAGTAGGGAGCTAGTATACGCTTTTTAACTAACTATATTATATAAACGTACTCTAGTAATATACTCTTACTAATAATATAGTAATCTAATAGATTTAAATTACAACTTAAAAGGGGGGTACCTATAGTACCCCTCCAACTTACTAGCCTATTTCTAATAACCCCCCTAGCTCCTACGCGTCCTTTTAATAGGTACGTAAGTTATACCTAGTTTTACTATAGGTTTTATAGTACCTTTAAAAGGGACTAGCCTCTACTCTTTTAAATTTAAGTAATACTATAAAAAATATAATATTATTACTTTATATATACCCCTACACTTATTACACCTCCTATAGCTACTTAATATTAGTTATTTTACGCCTTTAAAGAAGGCGTATAGGCGCTAAGCTAAGTAGCTAATACGTAATTATATTACCTATATTATAAAACTTAAGTTTTTACTATACTTTATTACTACTTTTTATAATTCTTTTATTAAGAGTAATATATAAAAAGGCTTTAGAGGCGTTAGGCTAGTCCTATTTAACCTAGAGGCTATAATATTAAAGCTTAATATAAGGTTAAAAATACTAACACTACTTTTTCTAAATAAGGAGCCCTAGAAGTTTAAAACCCTAAGTAATACCCTAGAAATTAGGTCTTAGTTAACGCTAGTAAAGGAGAGAATTTAGAGGTATATAGATAGTTTACTAACTTTAATAGTTAAAGCTTTTAAAAAGCTTACTAAAGGCGCTACCGTTATAGCGTATAAGTTTATATTAATATAAAAGGAAAACGCTAAGCTTTAAGCTACTAACAAAGCTACTACGCGTTATAAATTATATAAAAGAAAGTAGATATAGATAGAAGGAACACTAATAGTTAAAGAGGGCTAGTGCTTAGTAGCTCTAAGGGAGTTTAAGGTACGTAGTAATAGGAAGAAGGCGTTAAAGAAAGTATATATAAAAGGTAGCTTTTATAGCTATTAAGAATAAGTAGCTGCGCTATACTAACTATATACCTTATAGTATACTTATTAAAGTGCTTTAACTATACTAAAGTAAACTTATTTATTATCTAACTATTTTTAAAAAGCCTTATTACCTATTTAGAAGGTAGTTAATTCTTTTTATACTATATAAATAGGTAGTACTTACCCCTAAAGATAAAAAAAAGTAGAATTACTTATTTAATTACGTTAATGCTTTAAATTATAGTAACCTACTTTTAGTTACCCTACTAAAGGAGCTTTGCTTTCCTTTAATACTTAAATAAAATAATAACTTTTCCTATTAATATTATGCCTATTATAAAGCCTAACTTATTAAAGTTATACGTATCTTTATTAAAAATACTATGCTTAGCTTTAGTATTTTTTATATAATAGAACTAATCCTAGATAAGCCTTAAATTTTTATATTTTGCTTTTTTATAGTTATACTTTTAACTAAAAATTACTTTAAGCTTATTATAGCGCTTAACATACGCTAAGGCCTATTTTTTACCTACTAAGTCTTAGTTATATTTAGCTAGCAAAGAATTAGCTATAGATTAGATATCTATAAGCCTAGATAGGAATTCTTACTTGTCCTAGTTAAATAACTATTAAAAAATTACCTCTTTTTTATAGAAAGTAAGCTTTATTAAGTTAAGCGTATAATTATATTTAAAAAGTATTCTAGCGCGTTATTACGTAAGGGTATATTAATTAACGTTATAGATAGTAGTAGCGCATCTATCTATAAGATTTTTATCTCTATTAAAAGCTTAAAAAGTAAGCTATATTTAGTTTTCTTTTAAAAGTAGTTTAGTGTAAGTACGTTAAAACGTATTTAGTTTACTGTAAAAAAGAATAGATTTTAGTGTAGTTTTAGTAAGGTGGCGCGCTTACCCTACTAGCGCGCTTATATATTAAATACGTTACTATATTAATTACTTATAAATTATACTTAAATATATTAATATTTAATGTAATTAGTATATAAGTTAATTAGGTATATAAGTTAATTACTTTTTTTACTAATAAAAAAAGGCTGTACGTAACTATATATTTTCTTTAATATACTATAATAAATTCTAAAATTTTTATATATTATAAATATTATTATAAATAATCTAGATTTAAATTTTTAGAAATATTAACTAGGTAGTTCTAAAGATATGTTAAATTTTAATAAAATTTCTTTTTTTTAGTCTCTACTTTCTAATATCTCTAAACCTATATATTTAAATTTACTAAAAACTAAGTATATTATAAATAGTATACTTATAAGCTTATATTTAAAATTTTATAATTTATTATAGTATAATAAGAGAGATGTATAGTTACGCACGGCCTTTTTTTATTAGTAAAAAAAGTAATTAACTCGTATACCTAATTAACTTATATACTAATTACGTTATATATTATTTAATTTATTAAATATATATATAGTTATAAGTTTTTTAAAAGAAAAAAATTTAAAGCTTAGTAGCTTTTAAAATGTATAGTTAAAATACTATTATTAGATATAGCTCCTTACTAGAGACTATCTATCTTCTATACTATTACTTAAATAAGCTATATTAAGTTATAGTAGTAGGAACCTCGGTTATTCTACTAGGTAGAGATATATAAAAAGAAGATATATATAGAATAAGATAAGAATAACAATAATTATTATAATTATTATAGATTATCTTACTTAATTATTACTATATAATCTAATAAAGCTTTCTATAAAATTTTTAGTATAATTAATTATAAAATTTATAACTATATAACGTAACTACTAAGTAAGCTGCGCAATAAAGCAAGCTGCGCACTTTATCTACTATCTATACATTTATTATAATATATCTTAATAACGTAATAAGGTAGAATAATATAATAGCTATATATAATTAGATACTACTTATAGCTTACTTCCTATATATTTATAAATTATAACTAATTTTTCTATACTTAGTACAGCGTACTAAAGCCTAACAGCTAGTACCTAATTAAGCCCTCCCTTAACATATTTCCCCTTTAATCTATTACTTAACTTTTTTTTAAGTAATTATTTCTTCTTCCTCTACCTTTATAAAGGTTTCTTACTTTTAAATCTACTTTTTTTTACGCGCTCTATACGTTATTACTACTTAGTTAGCTTACTTAAGGCTAGCAATTTACTTATATATTAATACTAATTTATAAGCTATCTTTTTAGCGCCTTTTTAAAGTAAATTAAACGCAGTAATTATAGAAGTAGGTAATAAGCTTTAATATCTTTAAATACAATCGCGAATTAGAGTTAATTAGGCCCCTATTTTACGCGCGTTACTTAGTATTTTAGCTTCCTAAAAAGTAGCCTCTTAAGTAGGTAGTATTAGCGTATAGAGTTTAATATTAAGCTTACCTATTACTACTTCTAAATTATATAAGACTAGGCTAGTACCTTAGAAGCTAGCGCTAATATTTTTCTTTATAATTACCTTCTTATACGTAGCGTAGAAAGTAGGTAAAAACTTAAGCTTAGTAATATAGTTAATACTATTGCAGATTAGGTAACTAATCTAATTTCTATACGTATGCTTTAATAGTAAAAAGCAGCCTATATTAAGAGGCTAGAGGAGGTACAATAAATAAAATAGTATATAAAAAGTAATAATATTACTTTTCTTGCAGAGCTAATTAAATTTAACTAAATAGTAGCTTTTATAGCTATTAAGAATTAGAAGCTAATACCTACCTACTTTTTAATTCTTTATATACTTAATAAAGTGCTTTAGCTACTTTATAGTAAGCTTATTTATTATCTAGCTATTATTACTTAAGCTAATTACCTAATTACTTAGTATATTATTACTTTTATACTAGGTAGATAGATAGTACTAGCTAGCAAAAATAATAAATAGTAGGATTACCTACCTAGTAGCGCTAATTCCTTAGATAATAGTTACCTACTTATAATTACTAGGCTAAATAGCTTTAGGTTAAGAGCGTTTCTTAGAGCTAGTAATAACTAGCTAAGATAATATTTTACCTATTAAAAAGCTAGTCTTATTAAAGTTGTACGTGTCCTTATTATAGATACCGTACCTAGCTTTTATACGCGCTACCTACTTAAATTAGGCCTAGATAGCTTAGGGGTCCTTATATAGGACTTACTAATAATTATATAGTTAATTAAAACGTATTATAAAGCTTAGAGTCCGCTCTATAAAGTTTTTTAGCTAGTCTCTACTAACCTAGTTAGCGCTACGCTTAGTAAGTAGCTTATCTACTATATTTTATATAGTACCTAGAGTAGAGAGAAATCTACGTAAATCTAGGTTAAGTATATACTTAGTAATTACCTCCTTTTTAAGCTTACTAAGCTTCTTTAAGTTAGGCTTATAATTATATTATATAGTAATTCTAGCGCGTTAGCTATAAAGCGTACTTTTAGGTACTTTGTACATTATAGCAGCGCGTCTTCTACTTTAAATATACTTTTAATTAATAGCTAATATAGCTAGATTGATATCTGATTCTTTAGACAATGATTGAGGAGTAGATGGTTGAGCCATTTAAGTTGATAGGTAAAGTAACGTGAAATTCAGGTGAGGTGCGCAGCTCGCTTCGTTGCGCAGCTCGCTTAGTAGTTACGTTAGGCGCACAGGCTTTAAGGGGACCGACTAGCGCCGGAACCGGAGAATCTCCACTAAGTCTTAATATTTGGGATAATGAAGATCCGCCGACGTAGCGTGCACAGACTAGCGCTAGCGAAACCCCAACACTGACTGAGGCGGTGTAGACGGCCTCTTGCAAGGAGTATGTGCATTTCCATAATTTATATTTTAGTACCTCTGGACCGCAAAATCAAGCAGCACTTCTTCCTCTCTTGAACGCTACCGAGCAATAAGATTTATCTGTATCGCCATCACGCGGTAGACGAGCATTTAGACGCATTTCGCAACGGCTGCAGCAAGACCACCGTAGTGCTGCTCTTGCGAATCGCAAACTCAATCTTGAATATAGGACGAGACTTTTATATATATTATCATTTTCACAAGATGTGTCCTTCCGCCTCTCCATTAGCCTCAATTCCAGGCCCGAATGGTTTGCCCCCTCTCTCTGCGTGTATACCAACCGTTAATCTATTCATAGGCCTGCCCCTTCTCGGCAACATTTTCGACATCGATCCGTCAGCGGGTCTAAAATCGCTGGTCGAGATTGCTCACAAGTATGGTAGGTTCTGCCTTTCAGTGCTGCCATGACCAAGCATGTGATCCACTAAGAATAAACAGGACCTATTTTCCAGATAACCCTCGGCGGACAAAAGCAAACTTTCATCTGCGATACACATCTTCTAGAGGAGGTATGCGATGAGAGTCGGTTCCAGAAGGTCGTCACTTCATCAGTGGAACTGTTAAGAATGGTGACACACGATGGCCTTTTCACAGCACGTGAAAACGAACACAACTGGGATGTCGCACACCGGATCCTCATGCCCATTTTCGGGCCGGTCAAGATCAGAGAGATGTTCAATCAGATGGTTGACATTGCGCAACAACTATGTCTTAAATGGTAGTGGTCCCAGTGGCAAACACACATCCATACTTCGCTAACAACACACGAAGGAGTCGTTATGGCTCCACATACCCAATCGAAGTCACCGCCGACTTCACTCGCCTCACATTAGATACCATCGCCCTTTGCACGATGGACCATCGTTTCAACAGCTTCTATCGCGATTCATCGATGCATCCGTTCGTTGACAGCATGAATCGATATCTAAGTGACACGGGCAAGCGATTCGCACTCCCCGAGCTCTTCAGTAGTCTCTACGTCAGCGCAAACAAACGGAACAAGTCCGACGCCAAAGTAATGCGAGACCTATGCCATGAGCTGGTTGAACATCGACGGCAGAATCAAACCGATTCGGATGATATTTTGAACACACTCATTCACCAAGCCGATCCCAAGACGGGAGAAAAACTGAAAGATGGGTCGATTGTGGACAATATGATCACTTTCCTCGTAGCTGGCCATGAGACCACATCTGGACTCCTCTCTTTCGTATTCTACTACATGCTCAAGCATCCAGAGGCACTAGCGAACGCGCAAAAGGAGGTTGACGAGATTATCGGCGTAGAAAAGGTCACCGTGATGCACCTACCGCAATTGAAGTACATCAACGCCATCCTGAGAGAAACACTGCGACTTATGCCAACGGCCCCAGTATTTACGGTCGGTGCTCGCAAAGACTACATCATTGGCGGGAAATACCGGGTCAAGAAGGGCGAACCCCTCAACGCTCTGCTCCCAGCCGTCCATTGCGATCCGAGCGTCTATGGAGACGACGCTGCAGAGTGGAAGCCAGAGAGAATGCTCGACGAGAACTTCAAGAACCTGCCACCTAATGCGTGGAAGCCATTTGGGAATGGGAAGAGATCTTGCATTGGTCGAGCTTTTGCGTGGCAAGAGTCATTATTGGTAGGTTGATTTCCTTGTTTGCCCGAGAATGCCATTAACGACGCTCAGGTCATTGCTATTCTGCTCCAGAAGTTCAATTTCACCATGGATGATCCGTCGTATGAGGTTCGTATCAAGGAGGCTTTGACCATCAAGCCCGATGGCTTCAAAATGCACGCCGCGTTGAGAAACTCAACCCCACCGTCTAAGCTTGTACCCAAGACTGCATACTCTTCAAGCAAAGCTGACAAGTCTGGCGACGCGAGAAGTCACCCGAATATGTCAATTGCGGGCCCAGGCAACAACAGATCTGTCTCAATATTCTATGGATCCAATAGTGGCACATGCGAGGCCCTCTCAAACCTCCTCGCAGGCGACTTTGCAAAAATCGGGTTTACGGTGCAGCCGATACGCACGCTAGATTGGGCCCCGCACTACTTTACTACAAATGAACTAATTGTTATCGTAACCGCAACATATGATGGCCGACCTACAGACGACGCAACCGAGTTTGTTGACTGGCTGGAAAGTCTCCAAGGAGAACCTTTGAAAGGCGTTTCCTACACCGTTTTCGGGTGTGGTAAGTTGACTCCTGCCGCAGAATGCGCGTGCGAAGCTAACTCGAATCAGGGAATCACGACTGGGCGACAACTCTCTACAAGATCCCCAAATTCATTGATTCGACCCTCGAGAAGCATGGTGCTAAGCGTCTCGCACCACTCGGAACCGCCAACGTCGCTCTCAGGGACCCGCTCTCCGAACTTGAGAAATGGGAGGAAGAGAATCTTTGGCCTGCCCTTGATCTCGCTCTCATGCCATCCAATTCCCCAGCCAGTCTTGAATCCGGGCTCAAAGTATCATTCCAACAGCCGTACACCCAGCGCAAAGAATTCACGGAAGCCACGGTCACAGAATGTTACGAGCTGACCACTTCGATGTCCTTGACCCGCAAATGCCACATGGAATTGCGGTTACCGGAGGGAGTGACATACACAGCGGGCGACTACTTGGCCGTGCTGCCGCTGAACCCAATGTCCAATGTACAGAGAGCTTTGTCCCGTTTCCACATGGCTTGGGACAGCGTGCTTGTCATCGAATCCACGGGGCCAACTCTGCTACCTACGGCGACACCAATATCGGTGGCGGACTTGTTTAGCACATACGTCGAGCTTGCTCAGCCTGCTACTTCTCGAGTGAGTACCTTATCCACATCAACGTCAGCAAAGCCCAGCTAATTGGACGCAGAACTTGAAAATGCTAGCAAGCGCCGCGACCGAGCAATCAAGCAAACAAGCTCTCCTCAACCTAGCAAACGACGATTCGGCAACTACACCATCCACAAAGCTGCCTTCCGTCCTCGACCTCCTCGAGGCCTACCCCTCCCTTCCCCTCCCCATCGAAACCTTCCTAGAAATGCTCCCCCCGCTCCGCCCCCGCACATACTCCATCTCCTCCTCCCCCTCCTTCCACCCCTCCCACGCAACGCTCACATGGTCCGTCGTCCACGCTCCCTCCTGGTCCGGCCACGGATCATTCTACGGCGTAGCATCGAACCATCTCTCCGATCTGTCGCCTGGCGCCGTGGTACGTGTTTCCGTACGACGCTCCAATCCCGCCTTTCACCCACCAACGGATCCAAAAGCCCATCCAATCATCATGATTGCCTCTGGCTCTGGGCTCGCGCCATTCAGGGGCTTCATCCAGGAACGCGCGTGGCAGAAGAAGGCTGGTATGACGCTGGCTCCAGCCATGTTGTTCGTTGGGTGTCGCGGGAAAGACGATGATCTTTACCGGTCTGCAATGGACGAGTTTGTGCGAGAAGGCGTTGTACGCGTTTTTCGCGCGTATAGCCGGATGCCAGAGCAGGTGGATGCGGGTGGGTGCATGTATGTGCAGGAAAGGGTTTGGGCTGAGAGGAGGGAATTTGCGGAGTTGTGGAGTAGGGGAGCGAAGGTTTTTGTTTGTGGGGGGAGTCAGATGTCGGAGGCGATTAAGGAGGTTTTTGCTAACATTGGGTTTGCGGCTGAGGGAGAAAAGAGTGGGGGTGTGAGTCCGGATGAGTGGTTTCGGGGTTTAGATCCAGGGAGGTATGCTACTGAGGTTTTTAATTAACGCAACCCACTACTAAGTGTGTAACCCTACCAAGTGCGCACCCCCTTTCTGTAACGTAATCGGCATGCGAGTCGATCAGGCATGCGAGTCGATCACTTCTTTTTACTAACAAAAAAAGGCCGTGCGTAACCGTGCATCTTCTTTAATATACTATAATAAATTCTAAAACTTTTATATATTATAAATATTATTATAAATAATCTAGATTTAAAGTTTTAGAAATATTAACTAGGTGGTTCTAGAGATATATTAGATTTTAATAAAATTTCCTTTTTTTAACCCCCACTTTCTAATATCTCTAAACCTACATATTTAAATTTTCTAAAAACTAAGTATATTATAGATAGTATACTTATAAGCTTATATTTAAAATTTTATAATTTATTATAGTATAATAAGGGAGATGCATAGTTACGCACGGCCTTTTTTGTTAGTAAAAAAAGTGATTAACTCGTATACCTAATTAACTCGTATGCTGATTACGTTATAGGAAAATTAATTAACTTACTTTTTTTAACCCCCCTTTCCCCTACTAAAATATATATAAACTAGGTTTTTCTAAATAGGGATTGTATTTAAATAAAGAGAGCTTTCTATTTATATGCTTAATTAGTTAGTTAATATATAACTTACGATTTAAATAACTATAGATTAATAAGGTTAATAGTAAACGCCTATTATATAAAAATGTAAAAAAGAAGTAAGGTTTCCTAATAATAGGTACGAGGAAAGTACCTAGATAGAGTATTTCTAAATAATAGGTATAGAAAGTGTACCTAGATATAAAATAGTATAAAAAAGTGCATTAGGTAATAGTAAAGGTAAGATTATAATCTATATTTAGCCTCCCTTTCCTCTATATATTAACCCTTAAGTCTAACACTACGTAATTAAGTAACTAGTATATATCTCTCCTATACACTAATATAGATAATAAGTTACTATATACGCAGGCTAGTATACTATAATATAACATTTTACTAAATAATCTTATAGTAAATAAAATAGATAATAAGCCTATTCTAAGACTATAGATAGGAGGACTTAGTACTAAAGAAGCAGTATAAAGATATATTAAGATAAATTCTTAATAATACTTAGGAGTTGCTAAATAAAACTATATAAGGTCCGGCGCGTACTTATAGGCGGGCCAACTATATTCTAGAAAGTTTCTAATAGGATAGGCGTAATACCTAGACTAAAGGACTATTATACGCTAAGGGCTAAAGGTAGTAGTTTACTTAGTAGTTTACGTAATATCTAAAAAAACTTAGAGAGACTTACTCTAACTTATATAGATATAATATAATACACACTTTCGTACACGCATATAATAATTTTCTATATATTATGCCTTATTTTTTTTACTTATTTTACTATTTATTTAATATACACGTCTAGTATAATAAAAATACATATTCTTAAAATGTACCAACGCGGGTAGGGCTAGCTGCTTAGGCTTATAATAGGGTAGCAGCTAGTACAGACGATTATATATTATATTTTAAATATTTTTAGCTCGCATCCCTATAAAATAGGTGTTGCACTAGGGTTAGGTAATACTAATACGTATTTTTGTATTTTTTTATATTATGTATTTAAATACGTAATTTTAGATTATATTTTTAAGCTTACTAAGATATTTACGTAAAGATAAGAAATTACGTAAGGATAAGAATATAGAAATAGTTAGAAAGACTCTCTTATTTTCTGTTTCCCTTTTTTTTTTTTTTTTTATTAGATTACCGTATTATTAGTAAGAGTATATTACTAGAGTACGTCTATATAATATAGTTAGTTAAAAAGCGTATACCAGCTCTCTACCTAGAGTATATAGTAAAATTATTAGGTCTAAAAACACTAATAAAAGAATATAATAATTAATTAACAACTACTCTTTTTAGTAATCCTTACCCCGTAATATCTAATATTTTTACTTCTCTTACTTCTTTCTTTTTTCTACTCCCCCCCCTACACTACCCTTTTTTAATAGATTTATATACTTAGAATAGGATATATATAGTAAAAAATAATAAAAATAATATTTTTATAATAAATAAAAGAAGTATTCCTATTTAGGCCTAGCGGCTATGTGATCTAGCACGTGATAATAGAAAAAATACAAAATATAAATAAATACAATGTATTTTAAAAAAATACAAATACGGGTAAAATGGTTGAAATACCGTATTTAGCCCAACCCTATGCTGCACTGTGTTGTTCCGGACATGAGAGATGCTCCGCGGGCGTAGTCATCTCCTGCAATCTTCCGACGCCGTCGGACGCCGTCAGACCGCACAGCGGCCCTCATAGGCGCAGAAACGCGGACAAAGCCGAGAAGATAGGCATATTTTCTCCACGTGAGCATAGTTAAAAGGGCAAAACTGCGTCTCTATCTGGTCAAATCGATTGCAACTCAAGCGCACACGTAGTAGAATTGACCGGTTCGAATTCAAATTCGAATTTTTCCCCGATGAATTCTGCCGCTAGCCAGCCACTACGGCTCCCTTGCGGGCTGATGCTGAAGAATCGGCTTGTCAAATCCGCCATGTCCGAGAGACTGGCGGTTGACGGACAACCGACCGCAGCGCATCGACGAGTGTTCGCGCGATGGGCTCAAGGCGGATGGGGCATGTTGATTACTGGTAATTTCTTCAAAGTTCGTGCATGGGGAGTATTGTTACTGATGATGCTTCAGGCAATATCATGATAGACGAACGCTATCTCGGCGGAAATGGGGATGTTGCTGTATCGTGTTCAGACTCGGCTACTTTCGAGCAGTGGAGCAAATGGACTGAGGCTGTCCGAGGTCATGAATCTATCATTGTTGCTCAGTTGTGAGGAGACCTACACGCTTGCGGATTTGGTTCTTCAAGCTCCATAAGCTAATTGCGGCTCTAGAAACCACCCTGGTCGACAGTCCCCGCTTGGGGCTGGAAAGAAATGTGTGCTATCTAAAAACATTGCCCCCAGCGCTATTCCACTCATCCTCGGCGACAACGCGCTCGCCTGGGTTGTCGGAAGCATTATGTTTGGCACGCCACAGGAGATGACTTCGGCTCAGATTGATGATGTGATTGCTCGGTTCGCACGGGCTGCAAGCCTTGCATTACGAGCTGGTTTCCATGGCGTTGAGATTCACGCAGGGCGTAAGAGCACTCCAAATAAGTCCTGAACCATTAGACACAATGCTAAACCACGCGTAGACGGATTCCTTCTTTCGCAGTTCCTTTCTTCGTCCACCAATACGCGTTCGGACGAATACGGAGGTTCTGCTAGAAAGCGTGCCGAACTTGTTCTTCGTGTTATACGCGCCGTTCGCAAAGTGGTTCCGGCTTCATTTTGTGTTGGCGTCAAGGTCAATTCTGCGGACCACATGAATGCGTCAGGATTCGAGGATATGCTGGAGCAAGTCGATCTGATAGCCAAGGAGCAAGTCGATTATGTTCAGCTTAGTGGCGGCTCTTTCGAAGATCTACAGGTAAGTTCTGGAGGCCAATGCCTACTCGGTGGTAAATCTCACTGTTTGCACAGATGATGAGTACGAGTAACTCCGTGTCCTTAACCAGATCAGCTAACAAACGAAGCCTGGAGCGTGAGGGATTCTTCTTACGAGCCAGTTAAGAGATCCGGAAGAGGAATCAAGATCTTGTACTTATAGTCACTGGAGGCTTTCGAAGCCGGAACGGTGTCAACGCTGCACTCCAGAGCGGGGCGTGTGACCTTGTCGGTCTTGCCCGACCTGCTGTCAAGTTTCCAGAATTACCGGTCGAGATAATATTCAACGAGCGCCTGTCCAACAAAGAAGCAAGATTTGACGTTGAGTCAGCGCCGTCTCCAGGTTGGATTGCCAAAAAGATTCGTTCCGCTGGAGCTGGTGCCGAAACTGTAAGCTAAACTCCTTTCAAGTGGCGTCCCCGGCCCGTCGAAAGCCGGGATTGCGATTAATCATTAAGCTAAGATATCACACAGAAATATTACACGTCGCTTCTCCACCAGCTCTAGGGAAACGGCCTGCAATTTGTAGGCCCACCATTGACCCCAGCCTCGTCAGCCACCATCTATGAGCTCTCACTGTTGTGTATTGTACAAGATAGAAGGTGATCTTTAGCTGAAGCATGCGGAAGATGGCGCGTATGATGTATTTTCGAAGACTCTATGTTAAATAGAAGAACTCAAACGACCCAGTTCAAACCTATAGTAGAGGATCCAATTCTGCGATGAGGAAGCCTAGTTAGATCTGTTCACTAATTCGGGGCTAAAATTCTTACCAAGACGCGCAAGGGGAGAAAAGTGACCAAAAAGTAGAGATACCATGCCATAGCACCATCCCATATCTCCGAGGCAACGCGTCTTCGCATCAATTTGTTGACAACCGATGCCGCATACGCTTCCGTAGCCATACCGTTTGCGTTGCCTTCATATTTTACCTGCTCGATTGCATCTTTGATTGGGAGATACAACGACGTTTCTGGGGCGTATAGACCATGGTGGAGGATGTTGCTGCGGACAAATCCAGTTACAATCTCAATTACCTCTATGTTAAGAGGTGCCAGCTCCTGTAAAGCTTCATGAGTGGTTGCACGTTCCGATCCTGTGCGGCACTTACCAGTCGCAGAGTTTTCGTATACTGGCTAAGAGCAGCTTTAGACGCATTGTAAGCGCCTTGCCATACCATCGGCACGTCTCGGGTTACGCTGCCAATCTGCACAATGCGGCCACGGGCCGCATTACGCAGGAGTGGCACAAATACCTGACAGAGGCGCATGACGGCGAATACGTTGACTTTGAACAGCTCTATCACCTCCTTCATGTCTAGGTCCAAGGCCGTGGCTGCGTAGTGGGTGCCCGCGTTGTTGACCAGAAAGTCCAGACGGCCTCCCGTTCGCTTGACAACAGCATCTTTCAAGCGTTCAATGCTATCGATGTCGCCTAACTCGAGGGTAAAAGCCTCGATGTTACTATGCTGCCTCACCAAGCTATGGAGAGATTCGGTGCGCCGTGCTGTGGCAAGAACAGTGACTCCTCGTGCTGCAAAAGCCAGCGCAAGCTGCCTGCCAATACCACTGCTACACCCAGTTATCAGCGCAATCGGTGCTTCTGCCATGCAGATGGCTGTTTAGACAATTTTCAGATAACTAATGCTCAAATGACGAGCTTCTAGTTGCTGGAAGTGATCCAATCAATGCTCAAACTTTCATTCAGTTTTAAGCCTTTCAACACTGAATATGTATCCTGTCTATACCGTTCACATGCTGCAATCGCCAAGCTAAAACCCTCGGTTAGACTAAAGCCCTGACTCCTATTATTGGCGTTCAGCTCGAAGATCCTCCGGGGAGGTCCGAGCTAAGTTGCTCCGAAACCTCACACTGTAAGAACCCTATTTTTCCAAACTAGCCACCTACTCAAGTATTCCGAACGGTAATGCCCCCCGACTACAAAACTAAACTGTATCGGGTAATTAACTACAGCTCAGACCTTCCCCCTAAACGCCACTATCCTCGTCTATCAACCTGCACTTACTCGTCAACGCCTACGTTCCTTACACAGCGTTAAAAAGTGTAGTATCTACTTATTATAGGCCTACCAAAGCGATACAGCATTCTGCTTCAGGGAAATTACTACTAACCCGTAGATGAGCTTTCGGCACAATAGCCAATCACTCTAATGCTAGCCACCAACATCTAAGAGAGCACCTTAATTAGTTAGGTCTCTATGTTAACGAGCTAGAGCCTGTAATCATCTATCGCTCTTACAAATTCGCTCTCCGAGGTTCTGTTAAATCTATCGCAAATCATCTTACTAAAAAACACAATATTCCTAAACAATCAGCTAATATCGGTGCTATTCGAAAAAACATGGCCCCCCCTGGGTGTCGAAATACGCGGATATATTGCCACAATAGGCTAAGAGCAGTAACAAACTAATGATTTCACTTACTGAGTAATCTCTGAGACAGTAATACGTGTATTTTACTAGTAAACGTGTCCATGCATAAGGTTCGTAAGTGAACAGCGTAGTGTGAGTTGGCTTTCTCCGGTGGAATCAATTGGATATCAGTCGATTAGTAGTGAAACTATCGTCAGACCCACTAAGCATTGTTTATACGCCTTTTTACTATACAAATCAATGCTCCGCGCGTTTTTGTAGGGTCTATTTTATCTATAATCTATCTGATTTTGATCATGCCTAAACAACAACGCCGAATCGTAAGGGTGTCAGCGACACCGTACACCCCCCCCCCCCCCCCCCCCCCCCCCTCCGCTCAGGTTAGTACTGTAAATACTAGTAAATCGAGGCCAGCTCGTCGTCGTCGTCGTCCGTCCAAGAAAGCCCAAGAAGCTTCACAGAGTGCGTTATTGGATTTGGAAGCCGAGGTGGTGGTGGAGGAGGAGGAGGAGGAGGAGGGCCATCAGACAGTGACCCACAACGACACCCCAATCGTTATAGAGGAAGATGAGGACGATGATTCTGAAACTGAGGATGACGAAGACGATGGAATCATCGTTATGGTGCCCTCTTCTCCCTCTCCGCTGAAAAGAGCACCTCAAATAAGGGCAGAAGCTCCACAGAGGGCTCCTCTAACAACTACTCCTCACCCACCTCAAACAACAACTCCTTCCGCGAGCGATCAGCGTTCAACAGAGGCAGCTGATTTGAGAGACCCAGAGGTCGTTATACAGTGGAAATCGTATAGAGATTCGACTAAGCACCCTATTTTGAAAGCGTCGCACACCGAACAGATAACAGTACTATTGATTTCGCGCGGTAATATGGAGAGGTATATACAGCAAACGATTGACGGCGAAGACGGCAAGGTTTATTACAAAGAAGCCTTATATACGATCACGTATGAGGGCCAGAGAGGCCCTGGGCGATGGGCAGGTGTTATAAGGAGAGAGGACACCCTGTGGGATTTCTCCTTACAAGTGCGTATGGAGAACTTCGTCAAGCGTCACCCAGACAAGCCTTACATGCTGATTTACGACGTCTTCTTCAAATCAGCAGTTACAGCTCCTTCGATTGTTAGTAGTACTCCGCGAGGGCGTGGTGTGGCAACTCAAATTCAAGAGGAGGGCCTGTCGTCGGTGCTCCACAGTGAGGTGGTTACAGGTAATCAAGGAGCCCTTGCGATCAACGATAGATGGAATTGCAAGCAGGAGAACTGTCGTAATTACCCAGGTGTTTGCTATATACAACAAAAGGGCAACGTCGACACTGACGACTGGAGAAACCACCTGCCGTTGAATGGGACCATCCTTAACCTGTGGAATGGTGAAATCCTCCGCGGACTATCAACTATTGAAGCACCTAGTATTCGAATACAACATGCTTTACGTGTTTATAAACACGGCAAAGAGAAGAAGGAGAAGCCCCTCTCGTCCGAAGAGCGTATACGACAATTGCTGGAGTTGTCGATTGTAAGGGAGCTTTCGAAGTCGTCAGCCAACCCACCCTCGCCCTTCACCCCAGCGCCAGCACCACCTGATAGGGCTTCAAGTCCTATTGAATATGAAGAAGAAGACCCGCTTAATCACACTAGGGAGTTCTTTTTATGGTGGGCGACGAGAGAGGGCAGTGGGTTGCCTGTGGAGGAGTACGAAGAGAAGCTGCTCCACGATCAGTGGCTAATCAATGAGCTCAGTGACCAGAAAAATGGCCTTACCTAGGTGATTTGGAGGGAGGCATATGGATTTCCGATAGGCCACTACGCCAGTATGCGTCGCGCGATATCGCAATGGAAGAAAACACACAAAAACAGAGGGTTGAGGGAGTTAAGTCTTTGAGTGAATCTTAATAGGGACGGGCAGCCATCCCCATCAACAACACCACAACAATCGACATAATAAACATCCCCCACATTCCAGAATTTTTGTGGATACTGAATTTGCCAATTGTCCTATGGAGTACAGCGAATCGATTGGTATAATTTTTATCAAATTTGAATATGTGGTTGTTGATTTATTTGGGTTGTGCTGATTGTTGCAACTCACAGAGCTCACTGTGGGTTATCGCGCGGGGTTCTCAGGGACCCTCAAATCGCACTCAAATCGCACCTAAAATCATATAAAAAACGCCAAGAAACCTTCGACAATAGGGTTTTAGGTAGCGTAACCCCCCCCCCCTCTCGCGCGGAGACCCGCGGAACATCTATTGGACACCCTATTTTTTAGTAATATTGAATTACAGACTTATGAAACAGGCGGCGGCGGATTTTTTGGCTTCTTCAGAATTCTGCTAAGTGGTGTGGTTGAGATGCTATGGTAGTTTGCGGACACCCCTCTAGGGTTACTTTCCCCACCGGGTATCTGCGTTGGTGCCTCGCGAGTGTGAACTCCACAAAGACTATATGTTGGATTGCCATTGTGACGGCACCACAACAACGATAAATAGATATTTTAAAATTGCGCGATTGTTAAATCGATGCCGACAAAACAGCTCCCGTTGTTAGAATTAAAAAATATTTTGTAGTTGAAGAGTAACGTTGAAGTGCGCAAGGGTAAGTTAACAACTATTCCTCAGTCCTAGTTCATATATCCACAACGCTTGAAATATCTATAAGAAGGCCTTAGACACACTCCCTGGATTGCTCCTTCGATAAATAGAGGCATATTATCATAAACAACGTACTCTGAATAGTGTTTACGCATCCAGGCCTTCATTGCTTGAAAGGATTGTTTGATAGGATTATAGTTAGGTGGGTAGGGCGGTAAGAACTCTAGTACAACTCCTGCTGCCGCACAAAGCTCTTTCACTCTTTCTGATTGATGGATAGAGGCGTTATCGATTACTATAATCGATCGAGGGCCTGGGTAAGGCGTACACTGAGGGAGGACGTCTTGCTCGAGGAGGTCCTCAAAGATCTCGCCGGTAATTGAACCCTGGAGCACCCTATAGGCCATATAACCGTCCACGCTCATTGCAGGCAATATACTCCATCGTTTACTACGTATTGCACTGTAATGAGCAACACAAGAAGTATTACAGAAGGACCAGCCTCTTTTTCTGTCCATTGTACGCTCATTACAGGCTGACTCGTC
>KZ805598.1:0-43728 GCA_003073855.1 Periconia macrospinosa
GTGTTGTGATTCTTTATTAAAGGTCGTGTTTTTGGTGTGGTCTTGGCAGAGTGATCGACTCGTATGCCTGATCGACTCGTATGCCGGTTACGTTACCTAAGTAAGCATCAAATTTATATAAAATTTATAGACAAAAAGGCACTGTAGTAATCTTAGCAAGATTTAAAGTAAAATAAGCTATAATTCTGCTTAAAATAATTCTGCTACTAGATATATTAAACTAGAGGAAAGGCTATATAGTAGAAGGTGGGGAGAGGGGGCAAAAGTAGTAGATATATCTAAAAATCTATAACGTAGCTTAGATTTAGTGTACCAAAGTATAGATATATTGTATTCTAAATTTAGGCAAATTTAGCCTATAATTTTGTATATTTTAGAATCCATAGCACTGTATTCAGGACCTTCCAAATCAGGTAATTAGGTAATTTTTTAAGCGTTTTTGACACCTGGGGTGGCCCCCTTGTTATTGAAAACCATAATAACATTCCCACAACCCAACAGCACTCATCCGCAAAAAAATTCTCTTCAACACAGCCCATGGTTGGCTAATAGCTTGCTGATCGTGTTCGGCTGGTGCAATGGGTCCAGGACTCACCGGTCCAGTACCAGAGTACCGGGCCTGGTCGGGTCACTTCCCCGAGCCTCCCTGCATGCATTGACCGCTGTCACAGCCACAGCGCCATCAAACATAAAAGCTACGAAAAGGGTCCATTTTCAGAATACCTTGATCAACCAGGCATCTCAGCCGACGTCCTACCTCCCGCCAAATATCACCCCTCCAATACAAAATCTATGTGTGTCTTTAGCAGCACTTCACCTGCCTTCCACAGAAATTGAAACAAAACACCACCAACTAGGCTACCTAAGCGACAGTAGCCAGTCGACCTACGAAGTTCATCTTGCAGGCATCGAATCACAGCCATCCGACGTCTACTACTCCCTCGACCAAGTTCTCTCCAACAAAAACACCTCAGACAGCATTATAGAGCGAGTGCTGCAGCCCTACCAGAAATGGAAACTTGCTTACCTTCTTTCCTGCTCCCTCCTTTGGCTCTACTCCTCACCCTGGCTGAGAGAACGTGAACGCTGGGCCAGCCGGAACGTGAAATTCTTCTTGAACCGCAAATCCGGTTCCACAGAAAACACTAGCTTTACTACACATCTCGCGCTCGGAATAGAAATGGGAACAAGTAATGACACCTCCGTCGTCAAATTAGTTAAAAACTATCAGATTTATGCCTTGGGCGTTTTACTTCTGGAGATTGCTCTTGGAAAGCCGCTTGACACGTCTATTGTCACTAGCAATGTTGGCGCCGAGCTGAAGGAGTACTTGACTGTTATGAGGTTGGAAAAGCACGGCTTTGCGGCGCGGACGCTGGGCCCACAATATGGCGAAAGCGTTACGAGATGCCTCTCGTTCAAGTTTGATACGACGAAGCATGATCTTGCGAACAGTGAGTTGCAGCGGGAGTTTTACCATAATGTCGTGTGTCAATTAGAAGGATGTTTGAAGATTATGACTGAGCCGGTCTGAGCAAAGTACATTGTGTATGTAGAGCAGAGATCCAAACGGACATCCACGTGGGAAATACTTGCATCGCCACGAATACGAAAAATGGAAAGTCACCAAAAAGATTCAAAAGTGTGCTTAACCAGCTATTCTAATGATGCTATATTCACACCCTCACTTTAAACTTCCATCCCGTAAGGCTTATCCTCGCAAGACCCATAATCACCGTGCCGGCCAACATCATACTCGCGCCCCAAACAATAGCAATCGTATAGTCTCCACCATTGCTCTGAACCAGCGCACCCGCAATCGGCGGCCCAATCAAGCTCGAGACACCCACCCATCCCAAACCCATCCCCGTTCTAGTCCCCGCTTTACTCATATCCTTCGTCAGCGTCGTCAAAGTCGCAGGAAACAAGCCTTGGAAGCCCGCGCTGAAAAAGCCGTACAAGCTCGCAAACGCGTAGAGAGAGGGCACGGAGGAAACGGCGGTCCAGCAGTACAGGATGATGGTGGTTACGAGGCAGAATGGAAGAACGGTATTGAAGGGGCCGTAAAGTCTGTCGGCTATCAGGCCTGGGATTAGGCGGCCGATTAGACCTAGACCGTTCATCATGAGGAGGAGGTTGATGGATGTGTTGTACGGCGTGTGGAGGACGTCTCGTGCATACGACGAGACGTAATAAAAGGCGAAAAAGAGGCCAATGGTGAAGAGGAAGATGCCGATTACGTAGAGTGCGTAAGGTGGTTCGCGGAAAGCGGAGAGTTCGAACATGGGGGCTGATTTGCGTGGCGGAAGACGTGGCTTCAAAAGCAACGCGTAGCAGCATCCTACACCGAGCATGATGAAGCCCATCGCTCGTACTGTCCAGGCGAAGCCGACTACAGGTAGCAGTTGGCGTACGATGGTTGGGTAGACGAGACCCCCTGTTGCAGAACCGGCGGCCATAATGGACAGAGCGATGCTGCGGTGCGAGGAGAAATATGTAGAGACGAGCGACAGAGAGGGAGGGAATTGGAGGCCACATCCGAGTCCGATCATGACACCTTGGGCGAAAAAAAATTGCCAGTACGATGAACATATGCTTGTCATGAACATCCCTAGTGATCCAAAGCAAATGCCTGGGACGAGGGACCAGCGGTAGTATCCGATGTCGAGCAAGCGACCGGTGAACATACCTGATCACGCAATAATTAGTAGGAGTTTCTGCCTATTTGCTTCCTTGTTTTCAGGTTTTGTCCTATGTATCACTTCTTTCGAGCAGGTTATTCTCCTTACCTAATCCAAAATGGCAGAACATCTGCATACTCCCAATCCAACTCACTGCGCTCGGTTCCATACCCAAGTCCTGAGTGTAGTACGTTTGAAACGCACCGAATGCTGAAACCATTCCCCATGTATTTGCAACCACAAGGTGACCCATACACACTTGTGTCCAGGCTTTGATACCGCCGTCTGGAGGTGGACCGGGGTCCGTTAGGTTGGCATTCGAGCGTGCAGTGATACTTTTCCAAAGTTTCACATGAGTTGGCTTATTGGATTCATGAGTCGGTATCCTTGATATGTCGTCTGCTTCTTTTGGGACATTGTGTTGGTCGGCTTGATTTTGACATATCGATGACGAGTTTAAAATTGCATCTATACCGTCGCGATCAACGGTGGGACGCTGATATGTCTCGGGCTCAACATCGACAACACCTTTCTCCAAATCTGCCGTTGGCGTAGGAACAGACATGCGCATATGAGATTTGATACAGTAAACAAAGGCGTAATGAGATGAAAGCAAACCAACAGAACGAAAGCGAGCCACAAACGATAAAGCAGTGCTAAAGTAGCCATAACGTGAAGTTATACCTCTTCCGAGTCGTCTCCACAGTTCTACATTAGGCTCAATGACTGGGAGTGAATTTTCGTTTTTTCCACTTGACGTGTAAGCGGTGTAGTTTTCCGGCGCTGCAAGGCCTAAGGCTAACGCGTTTGAGGATAGACTGCGTACAGACGTCACGGATAATTGGAGCGGCCGACGGAAAAGTCATGTGATCCTGACAAATATATCTACATATTGTGAGAGTGACATGTGAATGTATACATGTACAATGAGTTGAGTTCGTTTTGTTGGTTAATATATAAAAGTAGGAAATATCGATGACGAAATTCCTGCAGGTTTATAAAACGATGACGCAAATGTAATCTGTGATCATACCGCTACCGCCCGCACTGTACATGTAACTGTATGTTGTGATGATTCAATTAGTCGCATGTTGTAAGACAATGATGCGTGTAGTTCGCGGGCTGATTCTTGAATCCTATTTACTAGGACAGATGATTTGAATCGAGTATTTCTCTCTATCTTTGAAAGTGAAATCTGAGCCAGTCCGAAAGGTTGAAGTTCGGGACGTGAAAGCAGGAGTGGAAGAGTCACAAGAGCCGTTCTGATTATGAGTATTTTGCGGTCATATTATTCATAATTCCTATTCATGGAATCAACCAGTTGCTGTAACGTTAGTATTAACGTCTAAAAGTGCACAATCGCATGGGTTTCGTAAGGCTGGTGAGATTTTAACGTGCTTTTCTCTAGAATTTATCCGTCGAGAAAGTTGATTCGCGCATCGTATATGTAGTTGTGTGTGGCCCGAAAAACCTCGTATTCTTCGCCCTTCATGTTATTTTGTTGATAGGTTCATAAATAAAATCTGAACACAAATTTGTCGGTGATATCGAATTTCAGATCATCCCAATGGGACAGTATCGACATCGCTATATCTGAGTATCTCAGCTGTTTTCGAGGATTTATCATACTGGGTTTCCTTTGCTTGACGCTAACTAGCTACATGTAAAACAAATCATACGAAACTACAAGGATAGATCCGTATTATTGATCGTCAATGGTATATTTAGGATCGATCGTGATTGGAGATAGTTCACCTCAACTTAGCAACATGTACTTCACTCAAATCTTCATTCTTTCTTGCCAATAGCTTTCCTCCGGTTAAGGCGCAGGGGGGAGGTGACGCGCCAAGGCAGACCATCAGGCTGCGAGATCACGAAAGTTCTCAGCCTGATGCCCCACCGTCCCCCCATCATCATCTTCTATCTACCTCACTTGAGTACCTTATTCTGAATGACCGGAAGTTGCTAGTTCCTTCAAAGAAAGATGGAAAACCTTGAGCAATATGATGATAGACATGCGCCGCAGTATGGCCAACACTCTCATTATGACCGACAGTCTCAGCCTACCCAGCAGCAGCAGTATACCCAGCAGCAGCAGTATACCCAGCAGCAGCAGTATACCCAGCAACCGCAGTATACCCAGCAGCAGCAGTATACCCAACAGCAGCAGCCTACCCAGCAGCAGCAGTATACCCAGTATACCCAACAGCAGCAGCCTACCCAGCAGCAGCAGTATACCCAGTATACCCAGCAGCCGCAGTATGCCCAGTATACCCAGCAGCCGCAGTATACCCAGCAGACGCAGTATACCCAGCAGCCGCAGTATACCCAGTATACCCAGCAGCAGCAGTATACCCACCAGCTGCAGTATAGCTACCAGCCTACCCAGCAGTATCAAGGACATGGGTCTCAGTATGGCCAGGCGTCGCAATACGGCGAGCAGTATCAGCATGGCCAGCAACAACCGCAGTATGGCCAACAATATCAGTATAGCCACCAGCTTCAGGGCCATGGGCGATATGACACCGTATTCCGTCATGATGAGGACCAAAATTCGCTAACTTCTGCGGATGCACTGGCAGTCATGCCAGCTCCATGTATGTATACACGTAATGATTAATGAGTCTATGATCCACTTCCCAGGATTTCAAATGCAAAACTGATAGTCAATAGTGGATCAGAGAACGAGAGCTCAGTTACCTGGCCTGATTGAAGGTACACCCGCCAAAGGATGGTACGAAGCATTAGATTCAAGTCGGTATATTCTTTTTAAAAAGCGATTCAGAGCATGAAAGCTGACTTATTTCAGGCTATCGCATGCGCACAGGACAGGAAACAAGACAGTTCTTTAAAGTGGGGAGAGTGTGTTCCACTTTTCTATTTCTAGCCGGCTACTTGTTGACGCAATTTTGCAGATATTTTCGATGCTCTATAATGAGGCTGCTTCGGAAGCAGCAGCCCGCTACGGGAATGAAAACAACGCAATTACTGTAGTAAAATTTAGGGAAGCTGTATACTCACAGATACGGCGTTTTGTGGTTCTCTCAGTTAAGCGTGGGTTTGTGTACGCTTGTGCAATCAGCACATATAGTCGTCGTGGAGTACTCAAACCTGGATGTGATCCGTCTGAACATACTATAATTTATGCACAGGGATCATCACCTACATACCTCTCCGGTGAATACGAAGCTGGTATGATTAAGGACCCTATTGAAGTCATACCAGCCGACAATACAATAACGATTGACCCGGTTTCCCGAATTAAGTTGGGCAAGACTTATCCCATTGAATGGAATGTGAAGGTGAAAGATATAGGCCAGGTACATCCGGAACACTTGGCTAAGCTCTTGGTGTACTGGAAAACCTTGGAGTTTGAATCGGAAAGTAAAACATCCAAAGAACAAAGCTCAACTTCAGCTTCTTCGACAGAAAAACGCTGTTTGACTGAAGAGCACAATGCGTTGGAACCAGGTGACAAACGCATAAGCATAGAAAAAGCAAGTGCGCAGCACGATGCAAATGTAAGCGAAGAAAATTGGCTCTTGAGATGGGCAAGTACTAATCTTTTCAGATGGATACCTCGCCTGAAGATGACATAGAAACAGTTCCTGGTTTATCCCAAAGCTCAAAAACACTGGTAAATGCAAATGTAACTAAAACGAACGATATCACCGGAAACACAGATACTAATTTCTATAGAATATCACTAGACTCGACGAAGATAGTGATGCACGCTCTGATATAAGCGACGTACCTACGGTCTTCTCATCTACCTCTTCCTTGATCAGCCTTTCATCTTCGGGCTCACGTGAAGATGACCGTCAGACCGCCGCTCAGCAATTGGCACATATATTGTTTAGTGAAACTTCCCTGAAACCACTATACATTCAAGCGCTGCAGCAATTTACCAAAGACCGGTTCTTAAAAAATCACGACAGACTTCTCAAGAAATTCTTAGTAGATATTCGATCTGAGAATAGAGACCGTGCTCAAACCCAAGCTGTTCGGTTCCTCCAAAGTCGCTCAAAAAGAGAACAGATGACTGAGGAAATATGTCAACTTAGTCAACAGTGTTCTGAGCTTGCAGAAGTGCAACTCTTGGAGCAAAACCTAGATCAGAACGATGGAGAAGAAGAGGAAGAAGAAGAAGAAGAAGAAGAAGGAGAAAGAGACAGGGATATGAATGAGCTACAACTCGACGCGCAGGCCGACCTTGAGCTGGTATTTGCTTCTCTTCGCCAAGGGTTATCCTTTGAGGCTTTCAAGTCAAGTCTGCATTCGCTAGTCAATCCTCCAAAATCAATTGAAGACGCGGTAAGAGATAAAAGCATGTATGGATTACGACAATTACTCAGAAACCGATTCGATCTCGTTGCACAAGGTGAGTATGCTTGGCTACGTGAACTGGACGATTTTGGATACACACGATATGAGCTTGCAAAGCTTTTAATTGAGCAAGCTAATGATGCACCTTGGATTTATTTTGAGCCAGAAACCTTCGCTGTAGTAGAGCTACAGGCTGGTATTCATCTGCCGGGATGTGTGCATCAATTTTCCTCATCAAACCAAATGCTTACAAAGCAGCCTACTGAGGTCCCGGTCTATCGCTCTTCTCTTACAAACTGGAAAAACATCATTAGGACAGTGCAAGAACTATGTGGTTTGGCTGGTATAACACCGACCTCGCGAGATTCCGAAGACTGGATTGGCTGTGTCAGGTTTGAAGACCAAAACTCTACAGCTGTGGTGACATATTGTCGATCCTTTGAAAATGATCATTTGGACAATCAAGCAGCAATCTACCGGATGATGAGCTCTCTTCAACGGTTCTGCTTAGCCGTGGCTCACGTTCAAAATGCTGGACTTTGTTGCGATTCTTTTACCATATTGCGACTACCAGTACACATTCTTGGTCAGCAGAATCCATCGGAATCGTTAGTTGAGATGTGTCAGATTGAGTTCACACTTGCTTCGCAAATGTTGACACAACTAAGGAAGCTTTCTGTTTTGCGCAACATAAATCGAGCCGACACCCTCGAAATCCAAGATATAGCATCAGAGATTCTCCGACTTCTGATTCAGGAAGCTACGAATGCTACTTTGGATGACAGCGTCAGTAGTGTTCTTCATACATGCTCCCTAGCCGTTCAACTATTAAGCCTAGGTTTTCTGTCCTACAGTCAAGCACATGCTGGGGACATTCGGCCTTTTTTCTTGGACACTCCTCTCAAAAAGATTCAACTACTGGGTAATCGAACAATTGCAGACGAGTGGATAGAGGCGAATCTCAACACCCTCACATGCATTGGCAATATGGTCCAGTCCCCGGTTCTCACATTCAGTCTGTTACGATCGCACATATCTTATCGGTTTGATGATGAGCTACCTACGTACAATCTTCTGGCGAATGCTCAAGATCTCTTGGACACATGGGGCCCTGGCCACTTTCTAGTTCATGCCGCGGCTCCAAATTTCCCTTCTGCAATTAAGTTGGGAGACGGAATCATCTTCGCTTCTGACTTCGAAAATGACAAATATCATTGGAGTCGAACAGTGTCATACGAGTATCTCTCTAAAGGCATGATCGATCCCAGAAAAAAGATAGCGATTGGAACACCAGTTGTTGTCAATGGAAGCTGTATCATTGATGAGAAAGAATGCTGGACAACTTCATCTACACTTCTCGAGCCGCTTGGTCCATATGAACCGTATTGGGAGTTTGATGAAAGGCAGCTTGGAGTACAAGGCGGACAATACTTGATGTTCCAAGGCATCGCCGGCTCACACAAGCGACCTGGTCAAACCATGAAGCAGCACAGACTCAGCTTGGAGGACGAAGCTTTGATACCATTCCTTGATCAGCTTTGGGGCGTACAAGTGAGCTTTTGCACCCGTGTTGCCAGGAGAGTACCGCTTCGAGAGATGATAGCCGACTTGCTCCCAACATTCGCCAAAGCCTGTATCTCTTCACGATTGGATGAAGTGTCCTGGAACGAGCTCGAGACAACCCATGATGTTGTTGGGGTATTCCAACAAGGAAAAATCCAACACTGGTTGAAACAGCTTCCGCAGGAACCCTATCGTTACATTATAAAAATGGTCCGCAGGATCTTTGACGTCGTGCAGCATACAGGACTCGACCGCGACGGGAAGCATCTACGTGTTGCGTGGCCACATGAGCTTGACGTTTACAGATGCTTCAAAGTGCCTTGCGAGAAAGAAAGCTCATGGGCTGGAATCCTGGCAGATTCATCAGATTGTGCGACATATGCGTATGTTTCTCCCAAATGTCTCGAGACGAAAACGATCAAGTGCAGTGGTCCCAAACCTACTTGGAAGAGCTCTATCCTCCTGCTCGAAACCGCAGTTGTACTCCAATCTGAAGACTCCAGCAGTCTTGTGGGTGTGTTGCAACACAATCAAACGTATTTTTTCCAAAAATTGGACAGCCTCTTCTTTGTCAAGGTCCACAAGCCTGATAGTAGTTCTCCAGCATACCTGATTACAACGCGTAATCGAAGTCCCATGGCATTCCAACGAAGGATACTCGTGAACCTCATGGAGAATCGTAAGCGACTGGCAAGACTTCGCGAGAAGATAGCCTCCTACGATGTCGCGGAGCAGGTCGCTGTGTCACGGTGAACTCTGTCGGTACGTTCCGTTCATTGCGCTCCCTCTTTTTGTAAAACTCGTCCTGATATCTGACTACAAATCATCGCAAGTTTACATTGTGGGTTCACGGAACGGAATCACTTGGATCTTAGTGCGCTCAAACCACTCAGTGGTCGATGGAGTACGATTAATTACTGAATTTGGAAGTTGATTACCACGAGCTGGAGACGACGAACAACGCATAGCACGGAGAAAAATCCGAATTCCAGTCTGTTTAAAAACATGATATTTGATGCGCATAATTTGCCACGACGTTTTTGAGTTCATTTCGAATATGGGTTCCATGCAAAATAGTATAAATGAGAAAGAACGTGTGACTAGGAAAAGTATCTATCTGGCGCGGGGTAATTGATCCGCGACATTGAGAACTGACATGAGATTCGCGGATTGACCATCCTTTTTTGTCTATCCAATCGTCACCTAAGTACAAAACAAGCATCTTCTTATCGGATGTACTCCCCGTATCAATGGACAGTTGAAAGTCTGCCGAGCTATTGGCAAAGCTTGAAGAAGCTTCCTCTTGTGGAACCGGCTTGTTACGTACCCTTGCCGGATTACCCAGATTAGGCAGGTATCTAATATATAGGCAATCGCATCATCGAACAATGAAATCTTGCTCATTTCGCCCTTTATGTATATGAGTGTGGGTCAATCATATTTAAAAGCTCTGTTCGTGCCTATAATAAGGTGATGTGTGCGCTCTGTTAAGATCGTCTTCTTCTTACCAGGCACTCGCATCATGTTCTTCTCCAATATTGCCGTGGTGGCAGTACTTGCAGCCACATGTGTTGCACGACCTACTAGCAATGTTCTTGTCGAGGAACTACAAGGTCCTCCGGCTGGCTGGTTGAAGGACGATGCTGCTGTAGTGGACAAGGATGCGACGACAATTACCTTGAAGATTCATCTCGCAAACCAGGGCATGAACGAGTTCCACGAACTAGCTATGAATGTATGTCTCGAGCGCATTGAGTTTTATAAACATTTTTTCTGGTGTGCGATTTCATTAACATCACTACATAGATTGCGACGCCTGGTCATGCGCAATATGGCAACCATCTCGACCAGGAGGCAATTCTTGCCATGATCGCACCCAAGAAGGAATCTGTTGATCTTGTGCAAGAATGGCTGGACAAGGAGCTCCCAAGCTCCGGTTCAGATGTCACAGTCAAAGGGGACTATGTCACTGTTCAAGCGAGTGTCAACACGATCGAAAAGCTCCTCAAAACGGAATACAGCACTTTCAGTAAGTATAGTGTTGCCCCGCCGAAATGATACTCTGTGTATCCTAACATGAACAGTTCGCGCTTCAAGTTCTGAAAAGGTATTGAGAACTCTTCAATACAGCTTACCGGCAAACCTTGTTGGCCATATCGACATGGTCCAGCCCACTACATTTTTCGGTCTCCAGAAGCAGCGCTCTACAATCTCGGAATGGCATGAACTGACCGATGAATTCTCCACGGAAGCTGTCCTGGATGTTCCCGGATGCACCGGCAGGGGAATCACTCCTACCTGTCTTGCCAACCTTTATAGCTTTGCCTCCGCCCAAAACCAATCCGTCGGACTGTTAGGCGTTGCTGGATTCCTCGAAGAATACGCTATCAAATCAGACTTCACCAGCTTTCTCAGCAATTACGCCTATTTCTCCAACAAATCCAAGAGCTTCACCTGCACACCCGTGAATGGCGGCACATGTCCATCATCTCCTGCCGGCGTTGAAGCTAACTTAGATGTTCAATATGCTGGCAGCATCTCGAGTAATGTACCTATGACATATTACAGCACAGCAGGGCGCGGCCCGTGGATTGGCCCTGGCACAAACACGAACGAACCCTACCTCGAATTCTTGAACTACCTGCTTGGGCTCCCAGCGGAGTCGTTACCTAACACTCTATCCATTTCCTACGGCGACGATGAATCCACAATTCCTGTTTCATATGCAGTGAATGCATGCAATCTCTTCTCCCAGTTGGGTGCGCGTGGCGTCTCGGTTCTTGTATCATCTGGCGACTCTGGCGTCGGATCAGAATGCCAACTCAACGGAAAGAAGTCTTTCACCACTGCCTTCCCGACTGGTTGCCCGTGGGTTACCAGCGTGGGCGGAACAAGTGGAACTTCTCCCGAGGGTGCGTGGACCTCAGGTGGCGGCGGCTTTTCTGAGGTGTTTGAACGCCCAAGCTACCAGGACGCCACGGTCGCAAAATGGCTGGCTACCGACACCACACATAATGCTGTGTCGCAGTACTTCAACGCTTCTGGTCGTGCATACCCAGACGTTGCTGCGCTGGCTGTGAATTACCAAATCGTTGTAAGTGGCCGCTCAGTTGGCGTTTCCGGCACCTCATGCTCTGCGCCAGCAACTGCGGGTGTTATCCAGTTGTTGAACAGCGGCCGAATTGCTGCGGGGAAGAAAGGGCTTGGATTCTTGAATCCTTGGCTGTACGGAACTGCAAGCAGTGGTTTTAATGACATCACCACCGGGAAGATTGGGGGGTGCAGTGGGGTTATCTCTGGGGCGGGCTTTAATGCTGTCTCTGGGTGGGATCCTGCAACGGGATTGGGCTCGCCCAACTACGAGAAACTATTGGCCTTTGCGACGTCTACAGCTTAGTCGCTTTCCTGCTTTTTATTCCACTAGATACGTGATTTTTTGGTTTTCAGGTGGCCCGCCTTTTTGGTATTTCTCTCATTTTGGAGCATTTTTTTTTGTCCGGGTATGACACCCACTATAAATGTCACTCATATATAATAATAATTCCACTAGATAAAGGATTGTTGGAGAGCCACCCTCTCGTCTACTGATAATGGTATACACGGGTGGGTATTGCTAGCTTAATAACAAACAACCATGCTTCAACATTTGACCTTCTCATGATGTTCAATAATGGTAATTTTGGAGTGAAAATCATCAAGATTCCCTATATTGAGTATTCAATTAAACACTGCATGAAAGTATGAAATGACGACTTTCACCCCGGCGCTATTCTCCGCAATTCAAGTATAGAAAGATCGCCAAGAACAGTATGCAGTATACAATGCCTCTTAAATTATACCCTCCGATTTATTTCATCTGTTTTACGGAAGAATTCCACTCAGCCAGCCACATAAATGTGAATTTTCGTATGTAGGCGCCAATACTGTGCTTGGCCGAGCTTTTCCCCGGCTGAGTCAATTTGTGACACACGGAGCCATTTCCATATCCCAACTTACTAAACAATGTGATTCTCAATTGACCTGGCCCAAAAAAAAAACTATCCTGCAGATGTACTCTTCTGGTTCTGGTAACAAATAAGACGGTAACATGGCAAGAGATAACTCAGGGGTGGATTTTTGTGTTCGCTTATCGGAAAAGGCTCATGCTGTTGAACATGCACGAACGACTGTAAAAAGTACAGCTGGACATGGTGATCCAACCTAATACCTGACATGTAAGCCATGATCGTCAGTTGTGCAACGCATTTATTGGTCTACACTCTTCCACCCCGCCTTTGTGCACATTGTAGCATAGTTTTGGATCATACGCTACTGCAGTAGAACAGCGGGTATCTCCATTCTCGGGGCTCTTCTTGGCTAGATGATTAAACCTGGCAGATACGACTCCGAAGTTATAATTTCGAATTGAATACAGAATTCAGCTAAGGAGTCGAATTGCTCAGGCGGCAAAGTAAATCATATAAATATTCCACTTTCCTCGGGAAATACTGAATCATTTCAAGTTACAATTTACTAAACATAACATTGGTTCCAAGTCTTCTTCAATATCTCAAGACAGCAAAAATGAGTTCTATCCTAAGCCAATCGACCAATGGTCTTGATGAAGGCCCAAAACCCTCGTTCCTGTCGGAGTACGCCTCAAGGGCGATTCGAGCCAACATTGCAGACATTCAAGATAAAATCGACCTTCTTCCGTCTGCCAATATGAATAAGATCGCTCCGATTGGCAATACGCTCCCAGTCGCTGGATCTGCGAATGCTGACCGAAAGTTCAAGGTGGGCATTGTTGGAGCCGGAAGCGCCGGTCTGTTCACTGCAATGATCTTTGATCATCTGAAAGAAAATTTCGGTTTGGATGTCGAATACGAGATTCTCGAGAGGAATGGGAGAGATCGTGTGGGCGGTCGACTATACACCTACAACTTCCCTAGGGGCGAAGAACATCACTATTTTGATGTTGGAGCCATGCGTTTCCCGAACATTGCGATCATGAGTCGGTAAGACTTCGCACAAGCTCATCCAACGAAACGCTCTAACCAAGCCCAGAACATTCGCTCTTTTCCGGGAACTCGATATGGACTTTTGCGATCAACGTGAAAAGCCAGACCCATGGAAGAAGCAGACACGACCGTACAAAGTGCGAAAGCCTGTTAAAGGTGATCTCATCCCCTACTATCTCAACGGGCCAAACCAAGTTACCCTTTTCAATGGAGTTCCGGTCTCAAATGCAAAGGGATTATCTGCGGACATGTTTGGGATCACGGGATTATCTCCAGAGTATATTCTCTTGCCCTTCTGCAGCTCACAAGCTAACTCTCACAGCATCTCGTCTCAGATAGCCGACGACATCATGAATCATGCTATCCACGAGTTCACTGATGTTTACTATAAGAGAGGCCCAGAAGCCTTCTGGAAATTGCTGACACAAGAAGGTGATGCGTACAGTGTCCGTCACTTTTTGGCGTCTAGGTAAGACTTCAAATAGTGAACCAAGCATTTCTCAACATGCAAATGATATCCATGGGAAGTTTCTAAATCTGAGTAGAGCCATTCCGCTTGTCGACCATCCAACAATCGAGTTCCTAGAAACCCTCAAATAGTGAGTGTTAATCCAACTGCGGATGTTACAGTAGGCTGGCTGCCATAAGTGGCAAGGGTTGGTATGACCAATCATTCACTGAGCTGGTTCTCCAATCTCTCGACCATGAATCGCAAGAAGCAGAAGTCAAGTGGTGGTGTGTCGAGGGAGGCGCACAAGAGATTGCGAAGAACATGGCTGCGAGTCTGAAGCAGACATCTGCTCTCAAATTCGACAAGCGCGTGACCGCTATGTCTTATATCGACCACGACAATGATGGTGAGAAGACAGGACCATTTGACAAAGTCGAGGTCAAGGTCGATGGTGAACGAACACCGCGGATCTATGACGCTGTCTTCAATTCAGTCCCGCTGGGTGCTATGGAGCATATGCAGCTCGAAGGCTTGAACCTCAATTGGGGCACCAAGCAAGCGATCCGCAACCTCGCATATGGTTCTGCTTGCAAGGTCGGTATCCGGTTTAGAACCATGTGGTGGGTGAAGGATGGACTCAATGTCTTCTCAGGAGGAATATCCAAGACAGACTTGCCGCTCCGATGGTGTGTATATCCTTCCTACAACATCCATGACGACCCGAATAGGCCAGCAGTCTTGCTTGCGTCGTATACATGGGGCCAGGAAGCCGATCGTCTTGGAGCGCTCATCAATGGCGCCTCACCACACAACGAAGAAGAGCTCAAGCAGCTTCTCCTGCACAATCTGGCTCGTCTCCACACTACAGATGACGCTTCTTTTGAAAAGCTCCTCAAAAAGCTCAATGATGAGTACATCGACCATTACGCCTACGACTGGTCGGCACACCCCGGCTCGATTGGAGCAATTGCCTATTTTGGCCCAGGGCAATTCAACAACATGTACCAATGGATCACTCGAAGCAACGGAAAAATGATGATCATTGGGGAGGCTGCATCATCTCATCATGCCTGGGTTGTTGGTCAGTTACCCTGCAAAACCCAAGATACTGTTTTGTCTAACTAGAACCAGGAGCCTTGGATAGTGCCGTTAGAGGCGTTTATCAATTCCTATACAAACATTCAGATGAGAGCAAGGCTTGCAGGGAAGCAGCCGAAGCATACGCCAAGGACTGGTCTCCCAAACAGGACAATAAACTGCCCGCACCATTTGGTCCGCTTCCCTGCGAATACAATCGCTCGGAGGATGTTGGATACATTTCGAAGAAGAAGATGAAAGATCTTGCCGACCAGATTGGCGGGTCAGGAGGTGCATCTACCTCGATTTCAGCATCGCCTAATGGAGAGCTTGCGCGTCATCAGGTGTGGATTGAGACTTTGCGCGTGGAGAAGCAAGGGGAAGACAAATTTCAGGAGGACCATGTCACAAAGGAAGAGTTGCTTCCGCTGCTAGATCTGGGTATGTTCCATCATGGAGGATAAGCCATACAATGGTTTGTTTTCTAGGATTGAGGGAATGATGCATACTACATTAGTAGAGTTGTAAGCAACGAAAAAACTGATATAGTACGTTGCCCGAATCCACAAGTTAGAGGGTCATTATCTTCCCGGGACCTTTTACGCTCCGACCAATCAATGTAGCTTATATACAGATTCAATTTATTCCGAAGGTATCTTACATTGTTCACTGTTGCGCATTCTCCGTATGAAAAATTTTCGACAAGGTGACTACCCAACATAACTTACCATATGGGCAAACGATGTTCATACCATTTTTTGGAGCTTGGATAGTGCGAAATCATCCTTGTCATGCTCTCATACGCGGTGACATACGACGTCGCTTCGTACACGATCTATAACAAGGAGCTGTACCTGGCCACTTTGCCGGAGCAGTAACAACATGCAGCCGTGCTCAGACATTGTTTAAATCCGTGTGAAATACTGCACATTAAGCCATGAAAAATATACTATTTTGACCGAGCTTTTTAAAGGTTTCTCTTTTTGGGAACATAAATTTACTGATGTACAAATGTGTACGTACAGATCAATGTGTGAATCACTCACGTGACTTGGCACACCTGCTAGGTATTCCGCCGAGAACAAAGAGTTGCCAATAGTCCATAAGCACTCCCAATCCAACCCCATATGTATGAGCAGCCTGATCCGGCGTTGTGGACTGGTTCAGATGTAATGGGGTTTGAGAGGTCAGAAGGTTTGAATGGAACTAGAACAGATTTGAATAGTGAGGTGGAGCTGTAGTTTCTTGGAGTAACAGGGAGATATACGACGAAAAAAAGGGGGGAGGGGGAGAAAGCTGATTGTATAGGTATTTAACAGGAAAAAAAAATAGGGCTTAACGTACAAAATAGTACAACTTACAAAAACACTCAGGTCTAAAGATCAACAACTTAAAAACACAACATTACCGAGAAAACATTTCACGAAACAAATCCACACATCAATGTTGACTCAAAAAACCCACCACCCACCCTACGAGCCCGCCGCCTCCCTCTTTCTCCTCTCCTCAACTCCGCGTTTCTGTCTCTCTCTTTCCTCCTTTCCAATATTGATATTATAATGCGCATTCCTAATCCGTTCATACACCTCCCCAGCCGTGACGTTGCCCTTGAAGCTCTGATCGTCCCATTTCCCCGTTATCGCGGACTCGAGATCGCGTGAGTCGAGGGGGACGGGTTCGTGTGCGCGCAGGACAAAGACGATGGAATGTCTGTATTTTGGTGCGGGTTCGGGTTTGTCGTTCTGCGTGCTGGTTGCGTTGGTATCCGGCGCGGGCTGTACTGCGTTTTTGACGTTGTCGTCTCCTTTCTTCTTCTGTTTATCGTGTTGATGATGATGATGATGATGATGATGTTGTGAAGTAGGAGTGGAAGAAGGCAGAGGGGAGGGAGGGTAGGAGACAACACGATGTCCACCCGCTCCGTACCGTTTGTTACTAAACATTTCCAACTGCCGTCCGACCAGCATCGTCGCGGCGTGAGCACCGCTACGGACGTAGTGTCGCTCGATGTCGACGAAGCATTGGCCGTTCCAGACTTCGAGACCGGGAACGTCGCCTGTGACAACGGAGAGGAGACCGAGGTCTGCATGGGGCTCTGCTACGATGGAGACGGGTTCTTGGGTTGGAAGTTGCGGTTGCGGTTGGGGAGGAGTAGGGGCGGGCGAGGGAGTAGAGGACGAGAGTGTATAGCGGAAGATGCGGATCATAGAGGCTGTTTTCTCGGCGTCTGTTTGTGGTATTGATGGAGTTGGAGGGAGGAATTGGAGGAGTGGGTTTGGTTTCGGTGTGTGGTGCTGCGATTCCGCTGTCTGGTTCTCCTTTTCGGGCTCCGAAGAAACAGGAAGCCCTAAACTTCCCTCAACCCTCTTGACCACATTCCTCAAATAACCTTCCCCTCCCTCACTCCCAACCATTAACCTCCAATACCTCTCTGCAGCCTCCTTCAAAACATCAGGCGTGTACTCAAGCGTTCTCAGTGTAATGAACTCTTTTTCACCCTCGACTTTACTCCATCCCTCCTCGGTTCCGAGTCTATGTTTCCACGCTCTCTTTGCTTCGTCTGGCTGGTCGAAGAAGAGCTGCGCGGCGGCGAAGAGGTCTGCGGATGCGCGCTGGAGAGGGTGTGAATCGTTGGGAGGAATGTCGGCTCTATTTTCAAGAGCGTGGTTCGGTGAAGTAAATTGGGGAAACGTTATTGTTGTCCAGCCTAGTTGGGAGAGAGTGTGTTGATGTTCTTTGAGGACCAGAGGGAGCCATGATGAGTTGAGAGGTGGGCGTGGGTCATCTGCGGGTTCAGCTTCAGGTGCGGATGTTGTTTTGGGCTGTTTTTTGGACGACGGATGGAGTCTGATCTTGAGTTTCCTTATTATTGCGGATATGAGTGGTCTTGATGAGCGCTGTGGGTGCTCGGGAGTGACTATCACGGCCATTTTTGGATCTCCTTTCATGCACTGAAGCCACCCTGGTTGTATGTACTGTAGCAAACTTCAATGTTCAAATGTTTATACCCAAGATGCCTTCCGGTTGAAGTTAATACCAGAGCGAAGAGTATGAGTATATTTGAGATTTTTGAGTTTACATCTCCTGCCTTTCTTCTTCGTGTGATTTGCCGGATGTTTCTCTTGAATATGTACAGAGATGATGCGGAAGAGGATCCTCTTTTGAGGTACGAGGAAATGACGTCACGTGCACTGCGCCACAATTCACCAATTCACAGCCATTCCCAATCGCTCACCGGACATTAAGCGAGGCGCCGTACGAGAACGAAGGGAGTGAGGGCCAAATCATACCCTCGTCCTGTTCTTGTCCCATAGATCCCATATCCTCTTTCGGAACTCAACTGGTGCAAGAGCTTCCACTTCCATAACTTCATCATTTCCAACGGGGATTCCAAATTTCGCGTCTGGCTTCCAGCTGCCTCCCTCGGCACTAACGCGCATGCTAGTCATCATCTCGAGTCTAGCCAGCCCTAGTCCTCTATTTCCAATCCCCGCAATGAACTTTCCTGCTGCGCGGCCCTTTTTTAGACCCATGTTTTCATCCAACTGCTTTATGTCGGTACCTGGCTCCGGTAGTTTATGAATGGGAGTTATTGTATTGTGGCCCTCAGAGCTGGTAAGGGGTTTTAATACAAGTGGTAGCACACGTTTGCGAACCACGCCCGTGTGTTTGGTACGAATGGTTAGCTCCTGGCCCACATAGCAGCCCTTCTTGAAATCGATGCCTTGAGAGAGATCGATGTTATATTCCATAGGTAGTGCGGCCTCACGCGGAATCTCCGAGGGTCCCTCGGGAATGCCGAAACAATAGCGTCGTAGATGGTATTGGTCCGTATCAACAACAGGCACAGGTGGATTTTCCAGGGGCTGGCTGCCTTTCAAAAGATAACGCATGCCGAATGAATCACCACGAGGATCGATGATAGACGCGACCACGCGCTCGCCGTCTATACTATCAGCGGAGGATAGCCCCCAGCCAGCCCAGACACCCATCTCAGATTCTTCTACGATCTTGATGTTTACTTTGCTTCTGAGTTTGTGTCGTTTTAGATGCTTAAGCAAAGCCTCTAGCTCTCCTCCATCCACTTCAATATCGCATGCCCAGTCCCCCTCTTTCGCGGTCAACTCCGGGTATACCCACACAAACACATCCCACAAAACCCTACCCCGCGCATCTAGAAACGCAGCGTAGAAAGGAGATTCCCGATTCTTATCGACGTTGTTCGTTATGAGGCCTTGCAAAAACTTCGCAGCATCTGGTCCAGAGAGGGATACGAGGCGGCGTGAGGGTAGTGGCGCGAGCCCTTCTTTCACAGGTTCGAAAACCGTCTTCGCGTTGCTCGCTTCTGTAGAAAACCTTCGAGATATCCGAGACCGTGTATGCGCTTCAAGCCTCCATTGGTATCCGCCTTTGAAACATGAAGGGCGATTCTGCCGCGAAGGGAGTTGGCTCGATAATGACGTTATTCCTCGCGAGGGGGCGACGGCGGAACGTGGGACATGCGGTTGTCGCAGGCGGCCAAGGCATGATTTGCAAATATAATAACTTTGCTTGGGTAGGGCCCTTCTTGAGATGGAAGTCATTGTTTCGTTGTTCGGGAGTTGAGTTGACGCGCTGAGAACATGAGGGATGGAAAGAAAATGTCAGAGCTCCTTCGGGTTTATCGGCGTTTAGTTCTTGGTGCTCCCTCTCATCTAAGGAGCTTCGAGCAACATTGAACAGCCTACATATGTATACATGTATATGTGATTGCTTGCGAAACCTTGTTGACCAAATATAAAGAACCGATTTCTTGTTCATAAATATGGGAAGAGTCATCCATTACCTCAGTCATGAGAAGAGCAAGAATCTCAAACAACACAGGATATAAAGAATTCCTCCATTCAAACCAGAAATCTCATCTTCCAACGCCAATAGATGCCAACTCAACAAATACGAATACAGACCATATAATGACTGGTAAAATATAGACTACCGAAGACCGAACGCCATTGCTGACCCACACAGCAGCTTGATCAACTCCCCATACTACCCGTTATGTATTCTAATTGCAGCAAGCTAATCATCTCGCTTTGACGTCAAGCGTTTCCTTTCATCTTCGTCTTCGTCTTCATCCTCACTCCATTTATCGTCCTCACCAACTGCAAAGATGGTGTCTCCGTCCAAGCTCTCTCGAGGAGGCACTACAGGTTTCTGTGGCCTGGGCGCTGGCAGAGGTGAAACATCACGGTTCGCTGAGTGGGAACCATGCTGTTGCGACGGAGCGGGATCGTAGCCACCTTGGCCCTCTTCCTCGTCGAGAGAGTCACGAAGCGAGGCAATCTCAAAGCCTTCATCGTCTTGAGCAATCTATTTCTTGGTCAGCTGTGTGCATACTTTGGATGAGTTCTCTGGCATACCTCGTCACTCATGGCAAACCTTCGGTTGTTTGCTGTCGGCCTCCACATGTAAGCGATAAAGCAGACATCTGCAAAGTATACCAAGTTCAGCCATCCATCCAAAACGAACCACCGCGTCTGCCAGTGGGTAGGCGCAAAGTCGGGGCTTGAAGCTCCGGCAAAGGTGAAACTGTTCAGGAAAAAGAAACCAAAGATTACGATGATGCTAGTCAAAATGCACCACCATAGTTTCTTATACATGCCGGCTTTGACGTGCTGTTTGCGCTCCATGAGATCCTTCATGGTAAGGTTCAAAGAATTCAGTGTCCAAATGTAGAAAGCAGTAAGGGTAGCGGAGAGAGGAAGGATGATCAGTAGCACCAATGGGCCAGCATCATCCGGATGGACGGTTAGGGATGCAACGGCATAGACGACGCCGAAAACAAAGTGGGCGACAGCCAGCCAACGGACCATAGTCATGTATTTTCCAAGGGTAGGTTTGACGACGCCATAACCCATGCAGACGATGAGCAGCAAGAAGAAAGAGAAGGAGTTTCGGAAAGCGTTGAGGACGGCAACCACAATCATCAGCACCTTTGCGCCAACGTTGTTACCGTGGCGATTCTGGTAGTCATAGAAGCCCCAAGTCATCAACATTTCCAGAACTAGGAAGCCGAGAATAGCTGTAATGTAGTTCTGGACCGCGAGGATATCATGCCGGTGTTGGAAGTATAGAAATCCCCAGAAAATGCAAACGAGAAAGTAGGCAATGGTGATACCGCCGTAGAAGGGCAGTTTGGCGATCTGCGCAGCCGGGAGCTCTCCGTATGCATTGCGGAAGGTCACTATCGCTTCGTAGTCCACCCCCTCGGATGTGGCAGCGGTGGCAACACAATAGTATCCTGTCTTGAGGAGGACCTTTTGATCTGCACCGGATGCGACGGGGTAGTTGATGGGCTGGGGATCGTTGAGGTGAACGGCGGCGGTTCGGACAAAGTTCTTAGATTGTTTCTCGACATCGTCGGAAAGGATCCATTCACCCTTATGTGTGCCGTTGCAGAGGTTCTTGCTGATAGCGTCGTCGGTGCAGATGTATTCGCGCTGTGATTGTGTCAGCCTGGCCTTGTGTTTCTCCCTCAGACGCAACTCACGTCTTCTACAGGTTTATCGGATGGCTTTCCAAGCAGCAGTGAGTCTTTCCATTCCCAGATGACTACACCGACGGTCGGGTCCTCGACGCCTTTGTTCTTATCGTTTTTGAGGAACTTGACTAGGATGAAGGGGTCAACCTTTCCGCCCCAGGATTTCTTGCTGTACATGCCCGAGCATTTTTGGGTATCGTCTGGTTTCTGTGGCAAGATTAGAATTGAGTTTGTTCGTATGCTCGATTTGGCGAGTTTCGGATTCGTACCAGAGTCACATCAATGGCCGCGACTGCTGTGATTGTTGACAGCAGAAGCAGCCCGGTAGTCCGCAGCCACGCCTTCATGCTGCCTGGATACGCGGAGCCGTGTCGTCAGTGTGCGGAACGCGCGGTTATCCCGAGAGAGATGGACGCGATGATGGATCGATTCGAGGGGTTGTCTTAGCGACACGGACGGCGATATATGAGAGACAAAGTTCGAATGTATCCCTTTCCAAAGGTGCAGTTGTGTCGTCAGTTCCGAAAGTTGATGGTAGACGTGGCTGCATTCCGCCAAGTCCCTAGCTTCGTATTTGGCAACCGTGGCGGTGCACCCTGTCATACTCCGGATTCCCTGTGCCGCCTGGGTATGACTATGCACCAAAACACCTTCACCACTCACCCCTCGCAAAAATGCCAGGCAAACATATAGATCAGCCTATAGATCAGCCGTGCCGCCGGTGCAAGGAGAACTCGGCTGTCCTCGTCGTCCGGTCTCAACCCCTGTGCCGGTGAGTACTGAATATTTTTCTTTCAACCCATTTTCTTTTTCGTTTCAGCAGTTCTGCCTGACTGAACTTGGTGAACCATTCATTTTCGCTAACCTCCCCGCAGAGAATGCTTCTTTAAATATGTTCAAACCAAAACCATCAAGAGATTAGAGTCTTTTCGTGTCCGGAATGCTAGCCCGGATCACCAGCGTACTCTGCTCCTGCCTCTCTCTTTTGGTGTCTCATCCGTGTCTCTCCTTCATATCCTGGATTGCCAGCTCAAGACGCAAATGCGTAAAACTGGTCGCACCGGTTTTGCGCTCCATGTAGTTTATGTTGAAATCCCCGGAAACGAGTCATTTATATCATCAGATAATTTGACAGAAGTAAAAAAGGCGTATCCGGATTTCCAGTACTCGTCTCTACCCTTGCACGACGTATTCCGGTTGTCGAGCGACACAGCACTTACCCGTCTCTGCCCCCAGCTCAATCAAAACGAGGATGCCTCGCCCCATGAGAAGCTCACTGGCCTTATGAACTCGCTTACTTCAGCCACTGCACGCGCTGATGTTTTATCTACACTCACTACGAGGCTGATTGTGGAACATGCCAAAGCAAGCGGCTGCGAAAGCATCCTTTGGGGAGACACCACAACAAAATTGGCTGAGAAGACCTTATCTGAGACCGCCAAAGGACGGGGTTTCTCTCTGCCCTGGCAAGTTTCTGACGGCGAATCACCCTATGGTATTGCTTTTCACTATCCCCTCCGAGATGTGCTCAAGAAAGAGCTTGTTTCGTACGTGGATCTGGTGAACGACCCAATCTCTGCCTTGGTGTGTGAACCTTCCACTATCAGACAGGCGTCAATGAGCTCAAAGAACACGACCATCGACGACCTGATGAGCAAATATTTTGAAGAAGTCGAGATGAATTTCCCCAGCATCGTTTCCAACGTTGTTCGCACAACAGGCAAATTGGAGGCTGTGTCTGCACCTGCTTCTGCGCCTCGCTGCGATCTCTGCAGTATGCCGGTGCCTGATGGCCGTTTTGGGATACATGGGTGGGGAGGCGACCAACAAGATGGTGTAAAGACAATTGCCAAAGAGGGCAGCTCACAACTCTGCTATGGCTGTACCAGATCCATTCCCCAGCCTTCAGTATAAACGCGAAACTGCAAAATTATTGATGTGAGCTGAGTCCACAGCCGGCCTTGAACAGGAAGGCCCTCAGATCGTGAGCTCACATAACATGTCACTCTCCACGACTGATCTTTTTGACAAGAAGCAAAACAGTGATTGCATTGATGTCAACTGCATGTCCTCAACGCAAAAATAAGCATTGGTTCATGTTGCGCCTCGAGACTATTAAGCGCCGAACATCCTGACAGAGGTTTCGCACCACCCATGCAGTCCTGACCTATTTACATGGGTGCTTGCAACCGCCCCGACCCACCCTTACCGCGCGCGAGAGGCTATGCTAGGTAGCTGCTTTAACAACAATGGGATGAATCGATTGCGGTACATCAACATGGCACTGAATAGCAAAGTCACTTTCGTTTTTTCATACAATTTCTTTCTTCGTTTCAAATGTTGTTTATCATTTTATTTGCGGCCTTGGGTGCGGGCTTGCCACTCCAAAATAATAACAATACAGCCACGGAGAAGGTGGGCTGGACAGAGGCACCGCAAGCCCGGGGAACTTTCGATCTTCTTTTGTCGTGTTTGACGACTCTGTCTCTCTGCGCCTGGACGGCTTACCACCCGAATGTACATTTTGCGAGAAGTGGTTGGAGCCGATGGTCCCACCGATTGTTGTGGATGTTCATTGCTGTCTTTGTTCCTGAGATCGTACTTTGGTGTGCCTGCGATCAATGGTGGGTCGCACGACAATTGAAGAAAACGGTCAATGAGATGATTGAAAAGAAGACGAAAGAAAGTGAAGAAGGTGACGCAAAGGAAGAATGCATACGTTGCCGTAATAGCAAGAAAGGGGAGCATAGCCAGGACAGACATGACCGGGACGAAGAAGTTCAAGAACGACCTCACAGGACCGCGAGTCTGACAAGTTCGTCGTCGAGTTCTTCATCAGCACAAAGCTCATTAAAGCCATGGACCCTGGAACAAGCCTTCTTTGCGTTATCCGGCGGCTTTGCCCTACCTTCTTCCATTCCGTCTCATCCTCCACGGACGCTTACGCCACTCGGCATCATACTACTTCTCAAACTCGATATTCTACCCAATGTGGATCCCAATACCATAGCCGACAAGTCAAAAGCAGATGGTATAGCGAAAGCACTGGTGTGCATTCAAGCTGCTTGGTTCTTCGTGCAATGCATTGCAAGAGCTGCGAAAAAACTGCCGGTCACTGTATTGGAGATCCATGTTCTTGCGCATGTATTATGTGCGTTTGCTATATATGCAGTGTGGTTCAGAAAAGGATACGATATCTGTGCGCCAATTGTAATTGATGGGGAAGAAGCTGAGAGTCTCGGAGCTCTCTTCGTACTTGATGCTGGTCCGGTACGCAATAATTTCCAGTGTTGCAACCTTCCCCTCTCCTAAAAGACAATGATGACCCCTGCACTTTGTGATCCTGACACGGTTACTGTTGAGAATCATGCGAATTCTAACATGAAGCCTAGCAACCAAAAGAGTTGGAAGACGTCGTCGACCTGGATAATCGATGCTCTTCTAGCGCTCCATCTTTTGCCCCTTCCGAAATCGCATCCCTTCATACCGGTAGACTGCGCCATTCTTCGACAAAGAAATACACAGATGCCATGCTAAAATTCATTGACTTCAAACCTCGCTACAGGATTCCACAGAAAGTCATTGCAAGGGGATCCGTCTCCGAGACCCCAGAGATGGGGGAGCACCTTAGACGAACGAACTGCGGGTTGCAGTTGTTGAGAAAACGGCATGTGCACATAAAATTTGATACATACACCTTCCTACGCAATTTGAAGAAAGACAACGCGCGGGCGGACGGCGACGCCACAGGAATCGTTCAAAACAAAGTGGAAGCAAACACCACTGTCCATTTCGAAAAACGCTATACACTTCCCGCACGCAGCGATCTCAGCATGGAAGGCCTCGATGAACCTACCAAGAAAACTCGCATGACAACTGTTCAAGGTCGTCAAGGTCTGGTAAAGTCGCCACCCCCTAATAACTACCTTGTTGGTGGTTGCATCTCTCATAAATTTCTGCACGCTGACGCGAACAACACATACGCAACAGGGCTACGCCATTCTATCCATTCTATACGCAGGCCTCCACTTCTTCGCCTGGTCTCCCTCCCACTTTCCCACGCTCATCGAATACAACCTTTGGCGTGCATCGACAATCAGTATGCTTGTACCCCCAGTCTTCATGCTCATTTGTCAGGCATGTATAGCCCTCGATACTAAAGTAGAGAAATATACTCCCGCCCCTCCCCTCACAACTTCACCCTATGTACACATTTTACAGCGAGCGCTAAAACGGGTGGCACATCTATTTCTTTTCTCTGCCAGTGGGGTCTTCGGGACCATCGCGGTTATCTCGACGCTTGTGTATCCTGTGGTTAGGATTTACCTACTTGCGGAAAGCTTTGCGGGGCTTCGGAGTGTGGACCGTAGGGTTTACAAGACGGTCGAGTGGGTTGAGTTTGTGCCACATGCTGGTTAATGGCAGAAAGCATTCGCCACGTCTAGCGTTAATGAACGTATCAAGTTTTGCGGGAAGATGATGTCATTGATGGTGATCAATTGGTTTTGTTTAAGAAGAGGTACGTGGAATATTATTAAAAGTGAACTATCTTCTTAATGCTGCATGTAGTATGCACGCGGTTTGTGGTGTCTTTCGTCAAGCTACTTGCTTAACGAGCTGGTTGTACAACATGGAAAAGCGGAAGATGATAAGCGCATAGATCTATAGGCAAGACGAGATGTTATTACAATATGGAAAACTGTGCCAAAGGCATGGACAAGAGGAGGATCGCAAAGGATATACAGACGGTTGCTGCACTTTGTAACGTTGCGACTCGACCAATGATCAATACGAGAAAAGAAAAAAAGAATGTGAAAGGGTATTAGAAACGGGCAAACAAAATTCAAACGTCAAGAGGAACGAAGTTGAGTCACGACTTCATGCTTATCGCCTACTCCTCCTCGTATCGTCTCGCCTCGGCTTTTGTGACTTGCGACTCTCGTGGCGCGGGAGACCCATCTCCTCGTCTTGGATTCTGTCTCTTCGCCCAGAGTAGGCTCGCTGTGGGTGTCTCACATCGTCATAACGATCATCGAAAGTAGCACGGCGTTCATCCTCCTCGTCTGAGAAATCCTCGTACATGGTAGCTGGCGGCGGGGGGTGCGCCATTTGGCTTTGCTCGAGCGTCAACCTCTTAGGCTTGTACTTCTTATCGAGGTGCTGTTCCAACAACCGCACGTTCTTGCCATTGCACTTGAACGCCGCATCCGCCAAATCACCCAGCAGGGGCACCAGACCGACTGCAAAGTCGAGCGCGAGGTTGAAAAGCATCATAAGAATGATGTGCATGGGAAGGCGACCCTCGACCTTGAGCATGTTGCGAATGAGATTGAGAGAGAGCGCGGCTGCGGCGGCGTCACCGGCAGCTGGCACCAGACCGATGACGGAGGACCAGCCGAAGCGGATGCCTAAGAAATTGAAGAGGGCGAAGTCGAGCCTGTAGGCGGACTTGCGGGCTTTGGCAAGTATTTTGGCATCGTGTTGCGGGATGTAGGAGGGGATTTGCTTCTTGACTTTCTTTTGCTTGCCAGGCTTGCGGGGATGGGGGATCATCTCGTAGTAGGGGTCCTAGGTGGGCATGTTAGTTTGGGTGTTGAGACGTTGAGGGGCATGTATGCAGGCAGTGACGACTTACATAGGGCCCATCGACCTTCTTGTCCTTGAACTTGTCCATCTCCTTGGACAGCATCTTCTGAGCCGCATATTTTGCGATTGCGGTCGTCATGATTGCGGTAAGAGTAGCGTAGAGAAGAGAGGTTACGACCCTTCTGAGATGCGAATTGGAGTGAAAGATAAAAATATGGCTATGTCAAACGAAACTGTACAGACGTGAATCACTTTATAAGTGAATTTCTTGGTCCCCACGGTGTCTTGTCGCCCGTGTGGAGCTGCGCGGCTGTCTTGAATGCGCTGTAAGGGCGTGGTTGGATGGCAGCAATTCTTGGGACTGGAGCCTCCTGAAACGAGTAGGCGCAACGCTCTCGCTATGTATAGACAAACAGATGCAATCGAATGAGCAAATCGATGTACAGGAAGCTAAAGAGCGACAGCAAACAAAAGAAAACCCGCGGGGGGCATCAAGTATTAGATATTATGGGAGCAGCATTACGTAGTGGCAGCGGTGAGAAGGCGTGTGGGCCTTGGATCTCAAGCTTGATCTCATGGTTTGGAACACCCATGTCAGTTGAGATGGCTCGTGATACGTAATTATGCATGCGCACCGCCACACCTACACTTGCCACATGCGCCACACCGCGAGCATCGCGCCTGCCTGCCCAACCTCACGCCAACACCTTTACCTTGTCCACACCACACACCCTTCTTTTTGCCCGCCTTTACGCGACCACACGTGCTTTTATCACCTCCCATTCTTTGCGCGGCTGTGCATCTCCCAATCTTTCACTTCCCAGTTCTAGAACCTCTCTCTTCATCGACTCGCTCATTCGCCCGTCATTCACTCTCGCCCGCTCGCTATCGGCGCTCCCGCCCCGCCGACGCGCAACGGCACAGCTGTGCCAAAACAATCGACCGCCCGCCTCTAGCTGCCTGCGGCATGCTCCCAGAGCCTCCTCCAATACTCAGTCATGGCCACCAACCAGAAACTACTTGATTGGCTCGACGATCTCTGCGTGCGCTTCATCGTCAACCTCCCCCACGAAGAGCTGCAATCCGTCGAGCGCATATGCTTTCAGATCGAAGAAGCACAATGGTACTACGAGGATTTCATCCGTCCGCTGGATCCCAGCCTACCCTCCATGAATCTTCGAGTCTTCTCTCAGCGCATGTTCCAACACTGCCCTCTCTTCGCCGGTTTTACCGCGGCCCATCGCGAGGGCGCATACGAGCAGTTTTTGCAGTACAAAACCCGCGTCCCTGTTCGAGGTGCGATCATGTTGAATCAGGATATGACACACGCGGTACTCGTCAAGGGTTGGAAGAAGGGCGCGAAGTGGAGTTTTCCGCGCGGAAAAATAAACAAAGACGAATCGGATTTGGACTGCGCCGTGAGAGAGGTGTATGAGGAAACGGGGCTGGATTTGCACGAAGCAGGCCTAGTTCAACCCGAGGAGAAGATGAAGAGCATTGACGTGACGATGCGCGAGCAGAGCTTGAAGCTCTATGTCTTTCGCGGTGTGCCCATGGATACCAATTTCGAGCCGCGGACCAGGAAGGAGATTTCGGTAGGTTCGGAAGTGGTAGCGGGATTGGGCGTGGCTGGCTAACATGTGTTAGAAAATTGACTGGTATAAACTTAGCGATCTGCCCACTCTTCGTCGAAAGAACCACCCTCAAGGCAACGGCCAAGACCTCAAAGACAACAGCTTCTACATGGTCACACCTTTCATTCCTCAGCTGCGGAGTTGGATCAAGTCCCAACGACAGCTTGAAAAGCGAAACAAGCATGCTGGCGCACACTTGCCAACTCCTGTACCAACTGGCATAACAGATACCGAGCTCGAGGGTGATTTGGGAGATACTACTGCTGATGAAGCAGCAATACCAGAATACGATCCAGACGGTGCAAATTTTGCGGAATTGGTTGCAAATCTTGGAAGAAGCCACCGTGCGAGCGACGCGTTGCCCGAGGTGCAACTTGAGCAATCGACTGTCGATCCGGCTGCAGAGCTGAAGCGATTGCTAAGCGTAGGGGGCGGTGGCTTTCTGCCACAGGGTCAAATGTTGGAAACGCCACCAATTGATACAATGATACCGCAATCGAATGGATTGTTTGAGCTGCTACAAGGGAACAACGAACCGCATTCCAATACGCTCCCAACCACACCCTTCGATCAAATGATGCCTACACCGCAAATGCCACAGAGCCCCCATGGCCAGCATCACCCACGGCAACCGCACTTTGAACAGATGGCTCCTCCACCCCATTTCCCGTTTCATCCGCAAGGGCAGTCTTTCCCCGGTCCACAGCGCCATCCTCAAATGCCTTCACAACCCAACAATGGCTTCCCGCCGCAACTCCCACCTCAATTCTTCCCTCCGCCTCAACATCAGCAAACCTTTCCTCCGCACCATCCGAATATGCAGCAGCCATTCCCGCAACAACCGCCCCGGCAGTTCGTCCAAACCAACGATGCGTCATTTGCAGCCCCTCAAGGATTTCAAAATCAGCGTGGGCCTGCTGTGCCTCCCGCCTCGAAGCTTCCTCCGCCAAAGCTTACGACCCATACGTTGAACCTTCTCAATGCTTTCAAGCTTAGCGAGAAACCTGCTGTCATGTCTCCCCGGAGTCCGCGAGACCAATCACAAAGCTTTCAGGCGACACCTACGATGACGCAACCGCCTGCCATCCACCGAGCTCCCGAATCTTATATGTCGTCGCCGGGAACTCAGAGCGCGAATCCCTATGCACCTAGTCCGCCCGCATTTCAATCGCCCCCACTGGTGGACAATATCCAACCTGCTCAGCCGCGGCCGCGAAACGCGCATCAAACCTCTCTACTCAGCCTTTTCCGATCCCCATCCATACCCGCAGCCACTCTGGAACCTGTCAAATCTCATGGAGAAGCTGCCGAGCTTTCCGCTGTTCCTCCAACTCCAGGCCATGCAAGGGTGAAGTCAGGCTCAAAGGCTGTTCCTCCCATGCCTAACATGAATGCGAAACCCGTCCTGAATACGGCCCCTCCTCAGCCAAACAAGCCTGGAAACACATCGGCGACTGTCCGTGGTCCCGTTAACGCGCCTGACTTTGATACAGTGAAGAAGAACACCCACCACGGTTCGAATCGGACATCCCGTGGTCCCTCACCCGCCAATCCTCCTCGAGTGGAGCAGAAGACGTTTGTTCCGCAGCAGATATTGAAACGTGAGGGGACTCCAAAGCATGCTGCACGACGCAACGATGTTAGTTCTCCGGCAAGCCCGCAGACCGTGGTGGCGGCGAAGACCGTTTTCAAGCCCCAAATTCTTAAGCGTCCACAACATCCGAACGATCGTGGTGCTGCCATCCCGACCCAAGCTCCCGCTACCAAGCCCGACCCAAAGGCACAGGTGCCGGACTTGCTCAGTCTCTTCAAAGCCCAAGCGTCCCCGAAGCCTGCTGCAGAAGTCCCTGCTGGACCTACTCAACCTGCCAAAGCAGCCCCGCCAGCTCCCAGATCGAACGCACACGCCCAAGAACTTCTCGGTCTCTTCAAATCCCCGAGTCCTGCGCAACAGATTCCAACGCAATTCACTCAACCTCCCCCACAAAAACCCGCCTCCTACGACCGCCCCGCCGAGATGCCACCTCCGCCTCCTCCGGCAGACCAGAAAGCAGCTCTCCTCTCCCTCTTCAGCAAAGCATCCCCCAAACCCTCGTCGCCATCCCCCTTCACCTCCGCCGAGCAATCTCGCCTTACTCAAAGTCCCACGGCCATTGTCCACGGCATGCATTCCCCCACGGGCCACAAGAACATCATCTCGGGTGTTGTCAGCCCCGTGAGCCCCCTCCCTGCAGGAGGCAGTGCCTCGGATACGCCCGCGCACGCCATGTCTCGCTCGCGCATCTCCTCAATCGGTGAAAGCGTCGGCGTTGGCTCATTCCCCGGCGTGGGTGTCAGCGTTGGCATCGGCGCACCGAGGAACATGGCGCCGGCGCCGACTTCCCATCCGAGCGCGATGAACGGTGTTGGCGAGAATGTTGGAGGAATTGGAATTGGCGCTGGGTACGGTGCAGGTGGTGCAGGTGCAGGTACTGGTGTTGGATTCGATTCTTCTCTCCCTCATCCTGGTGGCGGCGGTGCTGGGAATGCGAATACTGCTGGCGTTGGTGGTGGAAAGAGCCCCGCTGTCGATGATAACAACAAGACGTTCTTGCTTGGCTTTTTGAACGATTTTGCGAATAAAGGGCGATGAGCTGGATTGATTGGCTAGGTGTTTTTATTTGTTAGGTTAGGTTGGGTTAGGTTGGGTTAGGGCATGTTAAGTTTAGGTTTAGGTTTTAGGTTATGTTATACTGGATTGGATTTGTTGGTCCGGTCGGTCGGTCGGTCGGTCGGTGGTTTGTTATATGCATTTCACGATTGTGGATAACGTATGATTACTGATTACCGGGCGGGGAACGGATGGATGGGATAGGGATGTGGAATAGGAGAATGGACGGTCGGGGGGGAGGGAAAGGGTGGGTTGGGTTTTATTAAGTGATTATTATGGAAAAAATGGCAAAAAATTGAAGCAAAAATGAATAAGGGGAGAGAAAAATTTCTGTCTTTTTTTTTTCTTTTCTCTTTTTTCCCCCCTTATTTTTCTAATAATAAGATAAAAATCCCTTGTTTTTTTTTTCCTTTTCAACTTAATCTTTTTTTCTTTTCTTAGAATAAGGTTAGGTTTTTAGGGTTGAAGTTTTAGGTAACTATTGACATGTAGTTTGGTTTTAAAAGATTTTGATAGCTTGGCACGTCGGACGGCGACAGGGTCGAGAGGTTCGTTCAGCTTAACTATAATTTTCTACAAATAAGAAGTTAGGGCTCTCTCTCCTCCATTAAATACAATTAGTTCATTAGTAGTTAGTACACTACCTACCCGAAACGTCGCTCGCTATCCGACGTGTTAATAGGCTGTATATACGTATAGGGAAGGAGTAACTAACGTTTTATAAGGGCTACATAATACTCTCTTCCCTATACAAAATCACCTAAAAGTTCCATCTACGAACTTACTTCCTTCTATATCTACTATTAATGTTTTAATTTTTTGTGGAATATTAATATCGCTCGCTCGCTTGGTATATATGTACACTATGTATCTACCTGTTACCTGGCGTGTGGTGGTAATACCCTTACCCCCTGTGCAGTGCATACATACGTGTATGTATGGATGGATGGATGGTATTTTGATGGGGTATGTATAGTTGAGTTTAGGGGGGTTTTTTTTTTCTCCCCCCTCCCCCTTCCTCCCCTCTATACTTTCCCTTCAGTTTCCGTTCAGTTCAGTTTAATTTACTTCCATTACCAAGTTAAACGAAGTAAAATAAAAATCAGAAGGAGATTTTTTCGGTTTGTCAAACTTTCTAGTTTCCTTTTTATTTGTCTTTCTCTCTTCTAGCATTTTATCTATCCATGCATGTATGCATGAATGCATGCACGCGTCGTCATGCGGTACATATATATACAAACATCACATCTACACACCTACATACATGTAACAACGAATCTTTCGGCACTTCACTTCACAAACCATCACTTCACAACCCCAAAGTCCCCCAAACCTCTCATCCCATCACATCAAAATCACAAATAAAATATCCGCAAAGGAGACGAAGAAGAACAAGTATGCTTAAAATTCAAAATCTTCAATCAATCAATTGTCTCTCTCTATCTCTCTCTCTCTCTCGCATCTTCTTGTCTCAATACTACTTTACAATCCCCAGCTCTCACCCCACTTCCTCGCACTTCCCCTTTTCCTACCCACACAAAAAAGCACACCATGCCGCATGCGCGGGTGTGCGTGCTCATTCATTAAGCACTACTACTACTACTATGTAAAAGGAGCGTATTACTATATATCCCAACAACATCCATCCATCCGAGGATGCGCTTGTTGTTGGGAGGGAGGGGGTATCTTTTTATTAAGGATAGTCGTTGAAGTTCGTGAAAAAAATGATCGTCGTTTGAAGGAGCAAGTCTTCGTTTATGCGTAAATGATGGTCGTTGAAGTTGGCCGTTAAAAATGATAGTCGTTAAAGTTGGGTCGTGTGGGTGGGGGGTATCATCCAGCTTCACTGGGCTCCTGCTGTCCTCGCTCTCGGGCTCTTTCCTTCCCATCTTTTTTCAGCCTCATTACACGTACACATTAAATCTTCCTCCGCGTCGCCTGAACCAAAAGACATTACATCCGAATCCGAGAGACAATATTCAACAAACAGGTATCATGAGAATGAGAAAATAAAACAAAAAACAGAAACACACTTGAACTCTTCACCGCCCATTCTTTTTACAGCATGCCCAATCCGATACCAGCAGCACCCAAGAGCCAAGCTTCGACGCCACCCAGGCCGACCTTGCCAGCCCCGCCTGGGAATAGCTCCGGTCCGCTCGATGTCGGCGGCAGTGCACCAGTTCCCGAAGCGACGCCGGACGTTGTGACGCGGGAGCTAGAGCCGATAGGCGCAGGAGCAGGGGCGGAGAGCGAGGACCGGATGGAAGTGGTGCTGACACCGGAGGGAATGGGGGCAGAAGAGCCGGGGCCAGAGGACGCCGGGGTGTTGGAGGAAGAACCAGACGCTGTGGATTGAGGGAGCGTGGTGCGAATAGTGTTGGTAGGACCGGCAGATGAGGGGGCGAGGTTGGATGGCGTTTCCGTCTCGACGACAGTAACGGGCTGGGGCGTGTTCGAGCCAACGGGGGCGGTCGTGCGGCTCGTTACCACACCCTGGGACGGGGCAGCGGGCGTCTCGGTCTGCACAACCGTACTGTCTTGAACCTGGCTCTCGGGGGCCGCGATGAAACGCGTTGTAGTCGAGGCCTGCGCAGCTTGGGTTGCGATGTAGGTGGTTGGGCGACCCGTCGATGCTCCACCAGGGTTGACAGATCCTACAATTGGATCGCAAGCACCAGCGCCAATGGGGCGGCCTAGCTGCTCGAGAACGGTGGGCTGCGCGTTCAGGTAGGATACCACCGCTGGGGGAACCACTGCGGGGTTCGAAATGGAAGATTCATCCAGCACAAGCTTCGAAACCTCGGTGGGCTGAGGAAGGTTGAGAATGGACGTCGAGGTCACGCATTCCGAGGCGATCGCCCGCACGCTGAACGCGGAAAAGGTCCGGTATGCGGCGTAGACCGTCGGGTAGGTCAGCACCACGCCCTCGTAGTCCCAGGTGATGGTTTGCGTGGGCGCTGGGAGAGGTGCAGTGTACAAAGATTGGCTCAGGGAGCGACCATTGGCGCGATCTGTGTAGACATCGAGGGTCACCGTAGGCAAGAAGGTCGTGGAGGTGATGACCTCGCCAGGGTAGGCCAGGCGCGTAGCCGTAACATCGATCTGGCATTTGGAGGAACACTGGGCTGAGGGGAAAGGCGATGTCGTGGGGGAGATGGACTGGGTCGAGATCGCCGTCGTCGTAGTCGTGAAGCTTATCGTCGACAAGATTGTCGATATAATCGTGCTCGCCGGGAGTGTCGTGGTGACCACTTGAGTAGCACCAGGGGCAGTCGTCGTTATCGTACTCGCGGGGATGGTGATTGTACTCAAACTGGTACTGATGCTCGTCGAAATGATTGTCGAAGTCGGGCCGGGGACAGTCTGAGTCGGGCCTGAGACCGTAATCGGGAAGCTGAAGGTGGTGGCAGATATCTGCGTCGAAGTCACCGTTGTAGGCGTGCCCGAAATAGATGTCGTGCTTACAATGAGCGAGGTCGATAGCGAAACCGAGGTGGAGATCGACACCGAGACCGAAGTGACGGTCTGGGTCACGGGGAAGCTCAAGGTCGTAGCGGATATCTGCGTCGAAGTCACCGTCGTGGGTGTACCCGAAATCGAGGTCGTAGTAGTGAAGGTCGATGTTGCGTAGGAAACCGACGTCGAGGTCGATACAGAAGTGGATGTGACCGTCTGCGTCGGGCCAGAAATCGTCACCAGGGAACTGAGGGTCGTGGCGGAGATTTGTGTTGAAGTGACGGTTGTGGGGGTACCCGAAATCGAGGTAGTGCTAGTAACCACTGAAGTCGCAAAGGAGACCGACGTCGAAGTTGATACGGAGACGGAGGTGATTGTTTGAGTGACGGGGTACTGGAAGAGAAGTTAGCCGTGTTCAAGTAGATAATTGCCATGTTGCCATAGGCATCAAGGCCATGAGCATCCCAAAAATGAAGTTTGCAAATGGAGCCTTCAAACGCCATACAGGCATTTCTCTTGGGATCGGGAGTATACGTACACTGATGATCGAAGAGCGAATGCTGGTTTGGGTGATAGTTGTCAAGGACCCAGAAATCGAGGTCGTCGTCGTGCGCACCGAAGTCACACGGGAGATGGAAGTCGATATCGAAGTCCGAGTCTGAAGATGGGAACACCATGTCAGTCCAATTCAGGATGGAATAATTTTGCAATGCGACGGTAAATATTTTGCTTTTAGGGCATACGTACAATAGTAGTTGGCCGGGTTGAAACCTGCGTTATAGTATAAGGGACACTAATGGTGGACGACTGCACACGGGTCGAGGTCACCGTGGCGATGGAGCCAGAGAGGGATGTCGTGGTGGTATAGGTCGACGTCGTCCGCGAAATTGACGTGGAGATAGAAACGCTAGTCTAGAAGCGCAAACACGGTCAGTCAAGTCTGAAGAAGAATTTACAAGCAGCAATTGGGAGGGCGAGCCAGGATGTCTGCTCGCGCGATTTTTTTGGGGGGGGGGGATACGTACAATGGTCGTCGGGCGTGTAGAAATCTCTGTAGAAACCTGTGTAGTCCGCACGGTTGTGGGAGTGGCCGTGGTGATGGTGTAGGGAACACTCTTTGTCGTCGTAATGTACACAGGGTACGAGGTCGTACGCCAGGACGTAATTGTATGGTTCACCGTGTAGGGTACACTCGTAGTAATGTACGAGGTCGTCACAAACGTGGTAATGCTGGTGCTGATCTGCGTCGTCTTGTAGGTGGAGACGCTCGAAACAGTCGCCGTAGTCCTCTCGGTCTCCTTCTGTGTCTGGGTCGTGGGCACAACAGTAGGGACCTTGGTGGTGGCCGTCGTAGTCGTCGTCACAGTGCCTATAAAAGGGTGCAAATCAGTATCATTCGATTGAACATGTTTTTAAGAGGCACTTTGTTTAGCGAGCTGATCCAATACACCATTGAAGTAGTGGAATGCCCCGCAAAGCCTTTCTGAAAGACTTACAAGTTGTTGTTGACATCGAAGTCTGCTAGCAGTTAGCCTTTGATTCGAAGATTTGGGAAGAGTAGACATACCTTGGTCTGTGTCACTGTGGCATTGTTGTAGATGGTCGTCGTAGCCCACAGGGTAGTCGTATTGTAGGCAGTGGATGTCTCTACCTTGGTACTGACGCTCACGCTGGTGCTGGTAACGGTGCTTGCAGCACATGATCCAGATGGAATTGTCGAATAGACTGGAGGAGACGAGGTGGAAACTGTGCTGGAGCCGCGGGAAGACGAGGTGGGAACTGTGTTGTAGCCGGGAGAAGACGAGCTAGGGACGGATGAGGTGGGAATTGTAGTATATCCAGGGGAAGATGGAGTGGATACAGTATATCCAGGGGAAGATGGAGTGGATACAGTATATCCAGGGGAAGATGGAGTGGATACAGTATATACGGGCGGCGAGGAAGACGACGTCGAGTACACGGGGGGTGAACTGGAACCTGTCGGATAGCCAGGCGGCGAACTGGACGAGCTCGAGCTTGATGTAGGTATTACTGAGTAGGACGCCGGCGGCGGGCTGTAGTCCTCTGGAACTGTGGCAATGGCTGGGCCGACGATTGCCAGCAACGATAGAAAGCTGCGCATTTTGAGCGAGAGAATGCTGCGCTGGCTGAACGAATGCAACGCGGTTGGAAGCTGGGAGCTGTTAGTAAACAAACACGTGACGAAGCTCCATTCAGTCAAATGCAGCACTTATGAGGGAATGAGGGAAGGGAGGCAACATATATCCCCGCAGATGTGGGACTAGAGAACAAGAGTGTGGATGCAGGAGCACAACATGAACGAAAGGGACGGTCGAAGGGCTGAAAATGGAACCAATTGTCTAGTACTGACCTCTGATGTCAAACGATGGGCTGGAATCCAAACCTGAGCAGTCAAGCGAAAGTTACCGTGACCGGCGGCCAGGTGCGATTATAAAGGTACCCAGGTGGGAAGCACAGGCTGCAGGATGATGATCAGGTTGAGCTGGCGGCGGGGCTGGGCTGGACTCGACAAAGCTCGACCCCAAGATCCTTGAGAAAGCATGGAGCCATGGACAAGGCAAACATGAAATGGGTCCGAATTAGGCCATGGCCCGGGGGGGTCGAGGCATGGGCCTTGGAAAGGGAATCAAGACGAGCTATCCGAAAGCAAAGCAGGCGCCGTTGGACAGTATTGTGGCCATGGCGGGCGACGGATGGGTGAGGTGCTCACTATTCACAGCCTCACTAGACCGATTGTGGAGAACAGACGTGGGCGGCAAAAAAGAACGGAGGATGGAGAGCGCCACACATTGGCAGAGGTAAAGCCGTCAAGGGCGAAGGCTACGAGGGCCAAGCAAGCGGGAGCACAGGTTGTGTTCAACAGTAATTGGTAAGAGGATGGATGGAGGGATGATGGACACGGCGTAGCATTCGGTTCGTGCTGGGCCAGGCTAGGCAGGCACGCAGGGACGGCAGGGGCTGCGGGCAATGGCATGGTGAGTGGCATGGGCTCTACTGTCCTGGGAAAGAATTGATGGTGCTTACTGTACACGTACTGTAGTGTGCCATGGGGTCGAGGTCTGGAAACATTTTTGCGCCTTCTCCCCCATGCATACTGTGTACTGCTTACATGGATATATTCAGCGCGCCGCATCTGGCTAGCCGTACGCCGCGAGCGGTTAGTGCCAGCTGTAAGCCATCATTTGTCGGGTCGACAGGGGACGGGATGTGATGGAAGTAACGCCATTGACTGTAAGTTAACTACTGTACGAGTACGATACGGTAGATGGTACTAGACACCTAAGCTTGGGGGCGACAACGGAGGGAGGGGACGAGTGAGCATCGAGTGTCGAGCGTTGAGCACTGCGCTGATGACCTATGACCTGGATGGATCCCAGAAATCAAATCCTCTACGAGTTTGAGGGCGGACGGATGTCGGTCCTGCTGCCATGCCCAAGTCATTGCGGAAGCTGCGCCCTGGTGAGGAGTCCAAGTGGCCCACATGGCAAAGATATAGCATCTGGATAATAATATTGACCACCATGCCCGAACCTGAGGGTGTTTGCGAGTTGTTGTAAGAGGTGAGGTGAGGTGAGGTGAGGTGAGGTTAGGGCTGGGGCTGGGCTTGGCATGGTTCGCACGTGAGGCCTGGCCTTAGCTTACGCCCTGAACCTATACGAGCCTTGATTGGCATCGGACCCTTAGTAATCATGATCCGCTAGTCCCCAAAGTCCCCAAAGTGTGGGCCCTAGCAGAGCCGGCGGTGAATCAACCCGAGTCCTCCACCTTTTCGTCCCATGTCTGTTCTGTCTGTCTGCCTTTTCTCTAGCCACCTCGTCCTGCAGCCTCCCCTGTCCATGTCCACTGCCGTACATGCATTGCATTCCTTCCTGCGCATCTAGCGCTTCTAGTTGAATCTACTGTCTTTGCCATCCCACCACCCGACTGCTCAACCATTACTCACAGCTTGCGATGCCATGTGCCTGACTTCCCCCAATAACACAGCTTCTTCTTTCTGTCGTGCATACAGCTGCCTGCCAGATGCTATCCGCTAGCATGCGGGCCACTCTGCAACTCGACTTTTCCCCTATATTGTCCCGTCACCCATTGGCAAAGCGCCCCGATGCCCGTGTGCGGCACGGTCAATAGTCAATGGGGTCTACATAACACACATGTCGCTCTTTGCCTATCCTCGTTCGCCTTCATTGGAGCATCTTGTCGTGCCGTGCCATGGTGAATGCTGGTGTGGTGGGCTGACACCGCTCCCTGCTCGGGCGTAGGCTTACTTACTTACCTACCTGGTGCTTTTTCGATATTCAGCTTAGTCCGCCTGAATCCCCTCGCAAGGCTGAGAAGCATTTTCTTTCCTGATAGCCCCGCCGCACTCTGCCCTATCCTATCCCATCTGTCGGCGCTTGGCTCCATTGCACTCGCTGCCATCAGTTACTTCTCCCTCCCACCAGCCAAACCAAGCATGCTTCTATCGCAAAAATGAGCCCTCGAAAGCGTGCAGACAACCTTCCGAAACCCGTTGCCTTGAGTCCCAGCGGCGAATTCGACGGAAACGACGGTCGCTGGTCGAGCTTTTATGTGAACATTGGAGATGCTGATGCAACCGGCCGGGGCCAAAACTTCAAGGTCCTAATTTCAACCTCGTCACCACTAACTCTCGTACCGAGTCAGGCCAGTTGGTGTAACCCAGATTGCGCTGCCAAACGTGGAGCGCAAATATTCGATGGTTCTCAGTCTCAAGGCTTCGACCCGGAGAAGTCGCAGTCCTGGAAAGATGCAGGTATATTCAACCTACCACTGCCACACTGGTGGTCCGAAGGCGATATCAATGCCACATATGGCTCCGAAAACGTCGGCCTAGGGGAAAGTTCAAAGGACAGCCCCATTTTAACCCAACAATATGTGGCTAGATACGACTCTCAGAAGTTATTCATGGGATCCTTTGGCTTGTCACAGACATCCATCAAGAGTGGAACGGGATCTCAACCCCCATTCCTGGTCAACTTCGCCGGCTTCAACAACATTCCAAGTATTTCCTATGGTTACGGTGCCGGAGCCTCATACCGTAAGTCAAGCTGACATCTATTGCTCAAAACATTTCCAAGGTCTAAACACGATGCAGGCAATAGCAACAAAGGTATACCGGGAAATGTCGTCCTTGGTGGCTATGATGGAGCGCGCATAAAGATGCAGAATGCCCTCAATCTCACCATGCCATCAGACAAGAACAACACTCTTGTCGTTGGCGTTGCATCTATTCTCTACAAGCCAAATCAAAACGTCGAGGCCAACACTTTTTCCTTCACTAGCGAAACAAAGGGTTTCCTGGCCACGATCGACTCGACACTTCCTTACCTTTTGCTCCCAGACAAGGTGTGCGACCTATTTGTCGAGAGGTTTGGCCTGCAGTTGGACAACGGTACCGGTTTGTATACAGTGAGCGACCAGTCCCTCCGACAAAACCGACAGCAAAACGCCACTGTTTCTTTCAAGATCACCAAGGACGCACAAGACACAACAGTCAGCAACAACTTCACCACCATCAACCTGCCATATGATGCGTTCGACCTCCAGGCCAGCTACCCCTTGACAAATGGTTCCGACACCATCCGTTACTTTCCAATCAAGAAATCTCGCAATGGAATCTTCGTCCTGGGCCGTGCATTCCTGCAAGAGTCATATCTGGTCGTGGATTACGATCGCTCTACCTTTTCGGTTGCCCCAGCTGTGTACTCGGATCCCATGCCCGAGCAGAAACTGGTGCCCATCTACAACAAAACCACTTCGCCACCCAGCACCACCCCGACTGTGATTCCCCAGGGTGGTGACGGTGGTCTCGCCCCTGGAGCTATCGCTGGTATTGTTGTTGGTATCGTGGTAGCATTCCTTCTCGCAGCCCTGGGTTATTTCTTGTGGTGGAGGAGACGCCGCGCAGCACAGGCGGCCACAGCTGCAGAGGCTGCACCGCCATACACGGAGAAACCGCCAGAGATGGACACAGTGGCCGCCGGCTCCGAAATCAAGTCACATCGCGTCTCAGAACTCGACTCGGAGCCTCCAAACTCACCGAGACCCTCGATAGGCGGCTACTACGACGGCCGCGGGGCCAAGGAGTCCATCTCGCCCTTCCCTCCGATCAGTGAGATGGAGAGCCCGCCGGCTGAGCTATACAGCCCACCCCTTGTGGCCAGCACCCCCCGAAGCGAAGGAGGAGGAAGTGATTACTTCATCGCAGGCGGCAAACTCCGACAACATGGCAGGAACTCGTCCGGAAACAACACGCCTGGCACCCCCGCCGCGGTCGAACTGCCAGGCGACGATGGAAAATACCAAGTCGGCGGTGTTCACTTTGACCCCATTGCGAGCCCCAAGCTTAGCCCTGCCGCTACGCACACCAAAATCGACGAGGTCGTAGCGCGCAACGAAGCGTCGCCCGAGCGCAAGCCGAACCTGGAAAAGGTCAAAGAGGAAAACGAGTCACAGCCAGGCTCGCCGCTCGAGCGTCGTCCGTCATCGCACCAGCGCGGATTGAGCGACACCACGGTCCAGAGCGACGATACGGCCGTATCGGCAATGACGCCCGAAGAGATGGAACGGTGGGCAATGGGCAACGACAATTCACCGACCAGACCCTTGTCGGAATAGACAGTCTATTGATAACGTGATCCACGTGGCGCTTTGGCCGTATACTGCATCACCCGCCACGCACCCTTTCTTTGCTTGGGGGCTGAGATGTAGGAACGGAGGATTCGTTGGTAAGCCCTACCCATCGCACCGGCAACTGCTTGCGTCGGCAAGCAAACAAAAAAAAACGGGCCGTTAGGCGCTCCTTCTTGTTCACATGTTTGTTTGTTTGTTCTCGAAATTGTCTGTTCATCGCTTGCCTTTCGCGCCACGCTTGAACGACGGACTTTGATATGGGAGGAGACGAAATCGAGGGGGAGGTACAATCTTGGCAGTCTCCTTCAGGATTTTTTTCGATTTTGCTTTTGTTCGTTCACTTTTTGTGTTATTTCGCGCGCGCGCCACCCGCCTGGGAAAAGGAAGGATTGATAGATACCCACACACATACGCTCTTTTTAACGACCCAAACAACTACATACACATATACTGTATTATGACTTAATTTCAAACAATTATTTTTCTTCTTCCAACAGACGTCAAATCCATCTCTTCCCCCCTACTATCATGAACAAACAATCCAATAACAAACAAAAAAAATCATATTCTTACACCTGATTGATTCCACACCCCCCTCAAACCCACAAAACCGTGTGTTGCTTACTTTGAAATCCCTCCCATCCCTCGCTCCCTCCCTCCCTCCCTCCCAACAAATCCTTCTTTCTTGAGTCGTACGTACACGTAAACCCATAAACACGTAACCACACACTTAAGTCTCGTTCCGCCCGCCCCGCAACCGTAAAAATCGTAAGCATTACCCTATTCCGTCCATAGTTGAATCCGTGTGTCATCAAAACAAAAACGCACGCTTTCTTCTCGGCCCCCAAAATCAACACACACCTTCCCCCCCTGGCTAGTATACCTAGGTAGGTAAGTGTACTAAACGTGCTCTATAGTTCAACAACCTAACCCGCAACTCTCCCGAACGTAAGGTAAGACAATGGCCACCTAACTCCGCAAACGACCCCAAATGTTATTAGAAATAAAATTTAGAAGCGTTACAAAACGTCCGTGCCTTCATCTCTACTATTTATTATTTATTATTCGTCGTCCGTGCTATACCCTCATACCGCCCCATACCCCCCGTCTAGTGCGTGTTGTAAGCTTTTTCCCTCTCTCGCACGTGTGCTTGTTTGTTTGTCATATTAAAAGACTTTTTTTTTTTTCCGGATTAAGGTAAGGGAAACGAAGAGAGACGAGAGACGAGAGTAAGAGTAATAGGTAGGTAAGGTAGGTACGTACCTGTCCTGTCCTTGACTGAAACGACTTGTTACCTGTTCGGACTAGGCACTGAGTATAGCTGATGTGGGGAGGTTACTATTTCTCTAGGGCCTACCTCCGCGCACTGTGTGTGGTGCGTCGCACTTAGCATCCTTACTTGGGCTATCTAAGCATATTAACTAATGTACATATTAAAAAAAAGAAAAAAAAAAATCTCGTACATGTCCTTTACTATAGTAATTCCAAAATTTTCAAAAACCCTAAAGTCCTTACCTTTTCCTTTTCGTTACACTTACCCTCAAACACTCCAACTCAATAACCTAAATCAAACCACCTATACACTCCTACTCTACCCCACTCACCAACTTATTCACATACCTATCAACATCCCCCCCTTCTTCCCCCCTTCTTTTTTCATTTTCCCCCTACGCGCACTATCGTATCGTATCTTATCGTACCTACCATTCATCCTGCCTCCCTCCCTTCTGTCGTCACCCCTACTCTAACCTATAAACCCAACCACCTACCTACAAATTACATACATACTAACCCAACCCTAACCACCCCCTTCTCCTCAAACACTTCAACCATCCTACCTATCTATCTATCCTAATAACCTAAACCCTAACCCCAAACCCCCTTTCCATATACTTACTTACTAGTGTTATGTATATAGTAGTACGTACGTAGGTAGGTACCTAAATAAAAACTAACTAACTTATTCACTGATTGATTGAAGTATTTAGCGCTAAGTAGATAACTCACAGTTAGTTACCTCGTTTACACACCTCATTTCATCGATTAGCAATGATCGGTATGGTATGTGTACGTATACCCTTCTTCCTTCCTCCTTCTTCCCCCCCCCCC
>KZ805599.1:0-43502 GCA_003073855.1 Periconia macrospinosa
CCTCCACCATCACCAACAACCCCTTCCCTAAAACAAAACCACCATCTACAAATTCTTCTTCGTATAAACCTTAACATACCTAACATGCTCAACCCCAGCCTCATCCTCATACCTCTCACTAACAATCTTATAACCCCCCAACTTGGGCCAAATCTTGGTCCACGCAGTCCAATACACACCGCCCAAAAGCAAGACCCCGACGCCGACAATTGGGAAAACAAAGTACGGGTACCCCTCTGCATTCCAATCACCATCTGGCGGGATGAAGGGAACAATCGCGAGGAACGCGTTGGCGGCGAAGTAGAGCACAGAGATGGGAAGGTACGTGTGCCAGGGGGACGTCCAGCGCTCGCGTTTGGAGTATTGAAGGTAGATGAGACCTGCGGCAACGAAGCCGTTGATCCAGGCGCCGGGGTAGGTGTAGAGATCGGTGATGAAGTTGTAAGCGGGACCTGCGGGGGGTGCGACGAGGACTATGACGGTGATGAGCCAGTGGAGGAAGAGCTAGATGAGGTTTGTTAGTTCTGATTTGTTTTCATTTTATAGAACATAAGGGAGAAGACTTACAGCGGGAGCAGGGGCGTTGAAAGGTTTGTTGCTGGCCCAGAACTTGGAGTAAGGAAGTAAACCTTCCTTTGCAAACTCCTGGTTCAAACGCGCATGCGCAAAGCTGACAGCAAGGACATTTCCCAAGTTACTCAGCGCCACGAACGCAGGCAAACTCCTCGCAGCCGCGCTGTCACCGAATACGTTTTTGAAAAAGACACCCGCGACAATTACTTCGCTGTTTGCGAGTTCGGACTTGGGGATGGCGGCGAAGTAAGCGACGTTGGCGAGGACGTAGAGGATCGTGACACCGCCGATTGCGAGCGGGGCCGCGACTTTGAGGGTGCGTTGCGGGTTCTTGATCTCGCCGAGGACGTAGTTTGCGTTCTCCCAGCCTTTGTAGGAGTACACGATGCGGAGCAGGGCAGTGCAGTAGGCATATGCGCCGCCGCCCCCGTAGCCGTCACCGACCTCGAGGCGGAACGCGTTGTCGAAGTTGTGCGGCTCCGGGATTTTGAGACGGCCGGCGAGGGCGGCGAAGCCGGAGAAGACGATGAAGATGAGGATGACGACTTTGAAGACGCCGAGGACGCTGAAGAGTCGGATTCCCCACTTGGGGAAGGTTGAATGCAGGAGCGTGGAGAAGGTCACGCAGGCGATGGCGATGCCGCGCGCTTGCCAGCCATCCGGTGCGGTGGATCCAGATGCGAAGAGCACGTAGCGACCGAAGGCTAGACTGTTGCCGGAGGAGAAACCGAGGAGGAGCATTTGCGCGGCGAGAACGCATGTCGCGAGGTACTTGGGTTTGCGGTAGACGCGCTCGAGATAGTTCTTTTCTCCTCCGGAGCGAGGGATGGCCAGACCGAATTCGAGGAAGACGGATAGACCGGCGAAGGTGAGGATGCCACCTAAATACTGTAAGTGTGGGATTTTGAAAAAAGGGTTTGGGGACAACGTACCGATGATCCAGAGGAAGAGAGATACACCGACACTGCCAGTTGCAGCGAAGATTCCGGATGGTGTAGAGAAAACTGTGGGTATTTTTTAGCTGTGTTCCTGACATTTTCACATCTCCAATTATTTTTGAGGACATAGTGAAAAAAAACTTACTTCCAGTACCGATCATCTTGTTCAAAATGAGAAACACACTGCCCGTGACCCCAAGTTTCCTCGAGTCATCAAACGCATACGTATTCTCTTCCTGAGCAACGGCATTGTCGTAATTAGGTGGTAACGCGTTATCGCTCTCCGCCCTAGCCGACTCGTCGACATAGGAATCTTTCTTCACGGCGGACGCCATGGTGGTTGAACAAGTCCCACTGCACCAACAGCGTACTCTTGAATCGCAGTTTAAACCTCAATCAACAGATTTAATGATCGTAAACTCGACCACGACCCTCTAGTGAAGAAGCAAAAATACAAACAGGGTCAGCAACACCAGGGCACAAAAAAAGAGCAGCCGCTGCAAGTCGATCTCCCCACGACCTGGATATTATACTTATACAGCACGCATTATTGCGCCGAGTAGATGGGATTTGGCGTGATCGGTTGGTCTCATTGCGCCTGCGGTCTTGGAAGCCATGTGCAGCGATACCTGAGAGGCTCAAGCCTCAGCGCCCAGCGTCTGATGCGGAAGGTGGCCCTACAGCTTGGCCTTGGTACTTTCGTTTTGCGCAAAGCACGCGAAGCACGCGAAGCTTAGCCCGATGTCGTGATTAGGCGTGACTGTTTGCCTTCTAAGAGTGCTGGAATGTTGCCCTTTGTACTGTGCTTTGTGCGCGCGTGTTGGCACGTTGGGTGGTGGACGGGTAATAATCCGTTTCTCCACTCCACCTTCGTATCCCTGACCGTTGTTATGGCGGAACCGGCTTAGGGTGGCTTACTGCCCTGCATCTCGATTCCAGAAACCCTGGTCGTGTTTGTGGTTCTGTGGATGCCGTGTTTGCGGGTCGGAGGGGCGAGAACGTGTGGGTTTCCCACGTTAAAACCGTTTTTTTGTTTCCCGCTGACTGGTTAACTAACTAATGAGGCCATCTACAGGGTACATGTAGTTTTATGGATTCTAGAACTCGAAGAGAAGGTCGATTTTGAAGATTGTGGAATGGAGAGATTTCGAGCTAGATGCTTTGGGAGAAAGCGACGGGAGCCAGCCACCCGTCCTGTAAGGCTTGCCTCGACTGTGCTGGCATTGTACAACTTAACTTGATACATCGTGAATGCTGTTTTGCGTTTTCCTATTCGCAGAAATTTAACTCTCGTTTTTGCTATGCTACATCACAGTTATACTTCAAAGATCGCTTTCTTTTAATAACTACCTAGGTAGTTGTAAGATTTAAAATCCAAGTTTTCGGTCGCTTAGCTAGTAAGCTGGTACACAGATTTCGATTCTTCCTTATCTGAACCCCCGACAAGTATTGAGCCTAACAACATTGGACGATGAACTTGAATTTGGGGGTCAGAACAACACTTTTAAGCTGCAATGTTTGGACTTGTACTTGGAACCGTTCAAAGGCTAAACCCTACAAAACTCCAACACGACATCGCTGCGGCGTTGAGGCCGCAAATGTAGGCACAGCCAATGGAGGATGCATATGTATAGATGTTGCAGGACCTATATGAACTGCGCCCGCCCAGCCTCGTGGGCTAGAAGATCAGCGACAACGTGACAGCACAGCTTCAGCCTCGTCCATTTCCTGGCGACCGCTGAGGCCAGGCAGAACACTCTCCTTTCTCACCCTCCAGCTGCAGACGCTGTGCTCTCGCCACCATCGTTAAGTTCTCTCCATCGTTCGATGCACACGCAAGCCCACCATGGCCCACAACGATCGATACACGCACGACGACTACCCCGTCGGAGTCATATGCGCACTCGCCGTGGAGAAGGCGGCCTTGGTAGCGATGCTGGACGAGGAGCACAAACCTCTGCCGACATCCAAGAGCGACGACAACAGCTACACCTTGGGCAGGATTGGGGAGTACAACGTCGTGGTTGCGTTCCTTCCTGCTGGCATGACGGGCAACAACTCGGCTGCGACAGTGGCAAAGGATATGCTGCGCACGTTCCCGATCAAGATCGGACTCCTAGTCGGCGTGGGCGGCGGGGTATGGAGCGAGAAGGTCGACATTCGGCTCGGAGACGTCGTCGTCAGCCAGCCGGAAGGCTTACATGGAGGGGTCGTCCAGTGGGACTTTGGGAAGATGGAGTTGGGCGGTTTCCGACGAACGGGGTCGCTGAACAAGCCACCACGGGCGTTGCTGAATGCCGTGCAAACCCTCAAGATAGCGCATCTCACGGAGGGAGACAGGCTTGCAGAGCACCTGTCAAAGATGTTCCAGAACAAACCCAGAATGGCGCGGACTTTTGCGCACCAGGGCACGGAGCACGACCGCCTGTACGAGTCGACCTACGGCCACGCGGGGGGCGAGACGTGCGATGGCTGCGACGACAAACGGATTGTCAGAAGAGGGCCTCGAACGAACCTGGACCCATATATTCACTACGGCAACATCGCGTCAGGCAACGAGGTGATCAAGGACGGCGAGGTTCGCGACTGCATAGCACGGGAGCAGGGCGTGATCTGCTTCGAAATGGAGGCAGCAGGGCTGATGGACAGCTTTCCGTGCCTCGTGATCCGAGGCATATGCGACTATGCGGACTCGCACAAGAACAAGCAATGGCAACCATATGCGGCAGCGGCAGCGGCAGCGGTTGCCGTGGAGCTTCTCGGGTTCGTGCCGAAACATGCTGTCGAGGAGCTGGAGCCAGCGAGTAGGTGATTTTCCACACTTTAGAGTACTGGCGCGTAGACAAGATAGACATATAGCAGACAGTCTCACATCTTTTCGGTCTACCCTTGCCAAAGTGCATTGACGCTGACTTTTGAGCTAAGAAATCTCTCGATACAAGACGCAATTCAGCCTCGAAGGCGTGCCACAAGTGCGCCAGTTTATCGACCGGCCGGCGGAGATGGCACAGCTCGAACATGTCCTCCTGCCCAAGCAAGGACAGAGCGAGCGACGGAAGGTGCACGTGCTGCGCGGACTCGGGGGTATAGGAAAGACGCAGCTTGCGGTTGAGTTTATGCGGCGACACCACCGTCGGTTCAGCGCAGTGTTCTGGCTGGACGGGCGAAGCAAGGACACCGTTAAGCGCAGCATGGCGAGTTGCGCAAGCAAGATCCCACACGGCCAGATTCCTGGAACAAGCCGAGTGTACGCTGCAGACAGCAGCAGCAATATCGAGGCAGTAGTCAAAGATGTCATGGGCTGGCTCGCGCAGTCGGACAACACGACCTGGCTACTGATTTTCGACAATGTCGACAGAGAATACACTCCACAGGGTAGCGATCCCAACGCATACGACGTGAGGCAGTACTTCTCAAGCGCGGATCATGGATCAGTTTTGATCACGACTCGACTGGCGCGGCTGGAGCAGCTCGGTGAGCCACAGCAGCTGGGCAGGGTAAACGAGGAGCAAGCGCGAGCGATCTTTGAGAGCTGGTATCAAAAGAAGCACAGTAAGCTGCGAGCAGTAGAATGGTTATTGCATTGGCAAAGCTAATAAGCAATCTGCAGACATTGAGGAAAGCGGGCATCTACTCAAGCTGCTGGGCGGCCTACCGTTGGCAATCGCGCAGGCGGGTGCGTACCTGCAGGAGAGCGGGATGGGCCTGACAGCTTATCTTAAGTTCTACGAGCAACAGTGGAGCGAGCTCATGGAGTCGCAAGGCATGGGCGATGTACCGCTGCAGGACTATCCCGAGCGTAGCGTGTGGACAACGTGGGCCATCTCCTACCAAACCATCCGCGACAAGCACGAACCGACAGCAAACTTGCTTCTTCTGTGGTCGTTTCTCGACAACAAGGATCTGTGGTATGGCTTGTTTGCCACCGCATGTGATAGAGATTATGCGGTTGAGAGGATGTTGACGGCATGGATTGGAGATGTGGCGAGCAGCGAGCTGGTGTTCACCCGGGCGATGCAGTTACTACGCAGCTACTCGCTGATCGAAGAGGTGGAAGGGGCGGCAAGCTACGCAACGCATCCAGTGGTGCATCGGTGGGCGCGCCACTATCAGGGCGAGCAGTTTGCTACGAAACTACGCCGGCTGGCAGTAGTTGTGGTCGGATGGTCAGTGGCAGAGCACTCAACTCGGGACTACACAACGATGCAGCGTCGACTTCTCCCGCATACCCAAGCAGGCGTCCAATGGGTGATAGCAAGCCAGACAGATGAGATCATAGGAGGTGGGGATTACGACAAGGACATGGATAGAGACGAAAAAGCGGAGGCCGAAGAAGACGAGGCCGAAGAAGTGGAGGCCGTTCTCCATGCTATACATATGCTGGGCTACCTCTACTACGATCAAGGCGAGCTCGTAAAGGCGCAGGAGATGTACGAGCGGGCGCTTCAAGGAAAAGAAGAGCTGTTTATACTAGGACCTGAGCATTCGTCAACACTAGAGACAGTTAATAACCTAGGCAACCTCTACCGCGACCAAGGTAAACTACTTAAGGCAGAACAAATGTACGAGCGGGTGATACAAGGGAGAGAGGAGGCACTAGGACCTGAGCACGTACTAACACTGTACACAGTTAATAACTTAGGCCTCCTTTACTATGACCAAGGCAAACTAGTAGAGGCAGAACACATGTACGAGCGGGCGCTACAAGGGAAGGAGGAGGCACTAGGACCTAATCATACAGCAACGCTACAGACAGTTAATAACCTAGGCCTCCTTTACTCTGACCAAGGCAAACTAGTGGAGGCAGAGCAGATGTACGAGCGGGCGCTGCAAAGCAGGGAGGAGGTACTAGGACCTCAACACACATCAACACTGGAGACAGTTAATAACTTAGGCCGCCTTTACTATGACCAAGGCAAACTAGTAGAGGCAGAGCAGATGTACGAGCGGGCGCTGCGGGGGTACGAGGAGGTACTAGGCGACGAACTGGTGGCACATTACCTGCCAGCACTGGGCACCATGAGGAACATGGGCGTTCTCTATACAAAACAACAGAAATACAGTCAAGCCCAGAAGATGTTCGCGAAGGCGTACCTAGGATATCAAGACGTCTTGGGTCAGGACAGCACTAAATGCAGCAGAATGGCATCTGCGCTACGTTTGTTGGCATCCCCAGAAGCTGAAGGGCACACGGAAACAGAGATGTCAAGCTCGTGGGAAACGGAAGAGGAATATTCGTCACAAGAGGAAGACGAAGAGCCAGGTTCGTGGCAAGAGGAAGAGGAAGGCCCGTGGCAAACAGTAGAGGAAGGTCCGTCGCAAGAGGAAGAGGAAAGTTCGTCGCCAGAAGGAAAGAAAGTTGCCTGGCAAGAGGAAGAAAAAAGTCCGCAGCAGGAGAAAAAGAAAGGATCATCAGAAGAGGAAAAGAAAAATTCGAAACTCAAAGTACGCCAGCGTCTAAAGAAGTTCTTTCGTTGAACACCTGATCATGTCCATGTCAAAAAAGGCACAAACCCACCTCCCAATCAATACGAGAGCACAACAATCACCCTACATTATGCCCTCATTCGGCCTTCTTGCTCCTCCTTCCACACACAACACACCTCATCGCACCATCGCTCATCGCACCAAAAGTCATCGGATTTTTTTCAAAAACTACCCGCCCGTCGCTTGGTTCTCGGTTTCTTGACCTTTTTTTTGGATTCCTGTATTTCTCAGACCGTTTTGTATTTTTAAGTTATTGTATTTAGACTCTTCCCAGCCTTTAGTTCAGGCAAATAGGTGGTGCAATCACGTAAAAAGGAATCAGTCGTCGTCCTTTGGCCCATTGCGTTGGCATCTCTATTCACTTCACTAGGGGGTAGCTCGCGCCTAACGCCTGTGATAGAAAATATCGTTTTCATTACTTACTTCTGCGATAATGGTGATGATATGGAGTTTTTTTTTCGTTGATTACATGTACTATTCTAATATATAAATCTTCAAGGACTTACTAGATAGACAGGTATATATATATATATATCTATCTATGTTTCTGATAAAGATTTTGTATAGATACGATCAACAGGAGAAAAAGATTTATGTAACTAGCACGCTAGACACTTATACACAAAAGCCCAATTTCCCTTAAGTTTCTTACCAACCAAAACCAACTCCCTACTTCCTCCCCCGTAATCAAAACCCCCTTTTTTTGATAATCAAACCTTGCCCTACCCACCTCCATACCCACTCCCCCACTTTTACACGTAAATATTATATACATCATATGCACACATTCCTCCCCTCCCCTCCCTTTCCCTTTCCTATCCTCTTTTAGGAAAAAAAAATTTAATAACATTTAGCTACGTACTCTATCTCCCCATCACATCACATCTTCACGTCCCCCTCCTTCCTTCCCTCCCTCTCTCTCTACTAACCAACCCCCTCTCCCCCCCGCATATCTCTACACAAAAAAATCAAGATAACTCCTTCCTATACTCCCCATACCCACCCACCTCCCTACATAACCTCCCCACACACATAAGTCTACATTCCCCACGCAAGCAAGGAAAGTAAAGAAAGCACAGTCGGCTAAAAAAAAACAAAAATTCCAGCTAAGAAAAAGTTAGAGACCTAGAGTGTAGTGTTATAATAGGCTGGGGTCTGGCGATTTATAGAGTTAGTACAGTAGTAATTATACATTAGTTATTAGTTATTAGTTGGGTGGTAAAGAGTATAGTTTATTATTACCGTATATTTCCTTTTATTACAAACTTTACATTAACTACCTTACTTATATACTTATCCGTGCGTGCGCGTGCGTGCGTGTGTGTGGATAGACATCCTCCTACCTATCCATCCTCCCCCCCCTACCCACCAAAAAAAAAAAAAACAAAAAAAAAGGTGGTTGTAATCCATAACCCCACTCACCCCTCACCCAATACAAACACACACACACACACGTACACACACACACACACACGTACACACACAAACTTATATATATATATATATGCTACTCTAGTGTACAAGATACGCCTAACAAAGACACAGTTATATAGGAACAAAACAGAAAAAGTCTGATGAGTGAAGACGACGAGACGACGTTTCACTTATTTAGATTTCTGGGGGAATATATATGTACGTAGGGAAGGGAAGAGATGGATGGATGGATAGATAGGTGGATAGGTGAGGTGAGGTATAAGGTAAGGTAAGGTAAGTAGGTATGTAAAGGGAGGGAGGGAAGGGGGGGTAAAGGGGAGTTTGATTTGAAGTGTTTCGCAATTGTCGATACACTTTTTTTTTTGGAATCCGTAGGGAAGAAAAGGAAGGAAGAAAGAGATGGGTATAATGTATTATGACATAGAATTTCAAGTGGTTGTACTGAACCATCACCTTACCCTCTCCCCACCTACCACCGCAAGCATCACACACGCACAGACACACACACACACACACTTACCCAAAAACGAAAACAAAAATATTCCAAACCAAGCAAAGTAAATAAATCAATTCACACTCCTACCTACCTACCTACCTACCCCGTACAACTACTTCAAAAACTTCCCCAGAATCTTCTTCCCCTGGCCAACAACCGCCTTAACCTCTCTCTTAACATCATCCTTACTCCCAATATGATGACCTCCAAACCCCACACCACCACCACCTTGATTCCCCCCAGTGCCACCCACCGCGCCCTTCCCACCGCAAACCCCACCATCACACCCATTAATAAAATGGTCCACATCACCACAGCACCGTCCACAATACCCACTCCCCATAAACGGGCCCTGATGACCCCAACCCACGCGCATGACGCGCGCCTTGCGACCCTCCCAGCCGGTCTTCGCGTCTGTGGCGTGGAACACGCCCCAAACCTCGGGACCCGCAGGACCCGTGACGGCGACGAAGTTGCCGTGTCCCGGGCCGTAAGGGGGAGTGTCGTCGCGGGCGGCTTGGAGGAGGGGTTTTGTGGATTTGGCCCAGGAGGTGGGGGCGAGGGGGTGGCCGCCCGTGTAGAAGAGTATGTTCATTTTGTACTCGTGGGTCCAGGAGCCGGCGCACGAGTAGACGATGCCGGCCCAGTTGCCGTAAGGGGACGCGAGCCATTGGGGGCCTTCGTTGATTCCGGATTTGCCGGAGAATTCCCAGGGTTGGTCGGGCGTGGAGATGCGGACGGGGTGGCCGGTTACGCTGGTTGGGGAGGTCATTTCGATGATGTAGATTTCTTGGCGGCTTTCGTCGTGCGAGTTGCCCAGGGGCCAGCCCGAGTAGACGAAGCAGAGGGAGTTGTGGAGGGTGATGACGGTGCCGTCAATGGCCCATTGGTCCTCGGGCATGCCGTCTAGACGGCCGTGGAAGGACCATGCGGAGGAGTCGAGCGGGGATTGGGAGGAGGGGGGTCCGTTGAGGACGAACATGCGGTGCGTGCGGTTGCCGTGTTTGGGGTCGTCGGCTGCGAAGTAGACGTACCATTGTCCGTTGAGGTTGTGAAGTTCGGGGGCCCAGAGATCGCCTGAGTAGGGTGTGTCTGGGGGTGGACGCCTGGAGGGTCAGTGAACAGAAAGGCACGATATTCTGGTCTGATGGGAATCAAAAGTTGAGGAGACTTGAACGCCATATACTAATGAACATAGAGTGCGATATGTGAGGAGCGAAATGCTTACCAAATCACCTCCTTTCGACACCTTTTCTCAAAATCGAACAGCGTGTCTGCCGACCAGATCTCAATTCGATCACCGCATGTAAAAGTCTGTCAACCAAGTTAGTCAATGATCTTTCCTTCCCCTCTATAACCATATACGTACCATATAATACATCCCCTGATCCCACAGTACATACGGATCCGGACAGCTCTGATCCGTAACCGTAAGGATATGATCATGATACGGCGCGGGGCCCGTGTGCATGTGACCAGGAAAAGCCGCCATTGTTTTTTCTTGCACACTCCTTCTCCTTCTCCTTCTCTTTAATCCGTAATTTCGTTTGTCGTGTGTGTGTGTGTGTGTGTGTGTGTGTGTGTGTGTGTGTGTGTGTGTGTGTGTGTGTGGGAAACGTAGCATATACGAACACCTTGATTCCCCCCAGAGAAACAAGAAGACACACAAAATCCCCTTTTCTTCTTCCTTTTCCCTCAAGCTTTCCAAAACGCAAAAGAAAAAGCAACCAAAAAAATAAAACCGAAAAGTTAACGACAAAAGGTTTTGTTTCCCCGCACTTTTTCAAAAACTAATCCCACGACGAAAAAAAGGGGGGGAAAGAGGAGTAACAACGACCCCTCTCTCAGAAACACACGGAACTAAAACGACGAACGACGCCGCGCCAGCTGATGTACGTACGCGGTAGCTAGGTTGTGTTTGCGATCTAGTGTGGCTGTGCTGTGCTGTGCTGTAACTGTGGGGAGGAGGGGGGAGGGGGCGAAGGCGCGCGTGATTTGACGTCACTTTTCAACCCCCGTTGTCTTGGTCCCCCCGAAACGTCTCGTGTGTTGGCGCTCAGGGCTGTTTAACTAGTTGCCGTGAAATCCGAGTAAGACGCTGCAAAGCTGGGCGTTATTAATCTTGAGGGAGGGGAGGGGAGGTTAGAAAACAAGGCGATGAGAGAAAAAAGGGAAAAGAGAAGAAGGAAAGAAAAGATCCGGTTTGTGGCGTGCACGCACGCACGCACGCCGCCGCTGCCGGACAACGATGGTTGATCACACGGCTCCAAGCTTGCACTTTTCACCCACACCAGTGTTATGTGGCGTTTCTTTTTGCGGGATAAATGGAGAAGAAGAATCAGGGAAGATGCTGGCGGGGCGTAGTACATATGTAGAATATGATGCGACTCGATTCACTTGCTTTTTATTCCCCCTCCAAACCATCCCTCTTCTCCTTTCATCGCTTCCATCTATGGATCTGCGCTCGGAATAACTCCAAAACCCTCCAGACCCAACATAAGCCTCTCTCTACTTTTGCCTCATCTGAACAGCCGGGCTCCGCTGGCATGTCACCATGTGGAAAGGGAGACAAGAACAAAGACAAAAACTCTCCAAATGTGATGTACACTGTAGTTACCCATACGCACTCACAAACGAACGAACAAAGAGTGAAAAAGTGTGCCCCAGGGGGGCATCGATAAACTCCTTTCAGCTGCGGACTCCTCTACGATACTCAAACACTATAAATAAGTAGGGGTACATTAGATACTTTCGTCGCAGGGTCGTATCAGAAAAAAAAAAACTTGGTGGTATCCAAGGCGGTAGTGAGAAGAAGAAAAGGATGTGGTTGATCGAGTACATAGGTATAAAGCAGTGCTGCAGTAAAAAGCACCCAAACACCATGCAAAACCCCATGGAAATGTACGAGGTAAGACTTCGGGGGAAAAAAGTAAAACGTGCCCATCGTAAACGAGCAAAGAAAGGTGTAATAATCATTAAAAGTCGCTGAGCGGTCGGTCATAGGTTAACTCGCCCGTCTCAATGCGGTCGACGCGCAGAACAAGTTCCTGCACAGGTCAGTGGATATCAACGTGATGGAATACAGTATGCCTTACCTTTAGAGCCCTGGCGGTCTTGAAAGCCAGCGGCGGGAGCTTGTCCTCGTTGCCACTACGCACGTCAACTTCTAGCATGCTTCCTCTACACTCCTCAAGCACTTCAACGACAGGTGTCACGTGCTTCTTCAGAGCAGGGTTATTGAGGTCCTTGATAGCATCGTAGGTACGATTGGCCGTATCCTGCACAGCATGGGAGATGTCCTGGATATATTCGTTGATCTGCTGTTCATCTGCAGCGGTCGGGTTGGGAGTTGATCGAATCAGATTGACCAGAGGTTGGATACTCTGTACGAGAAGCGCAGTTTGGTCTTCGAGATAGTTCTGCAGAAGCGTGAGCCGAGTTCAATTTGATTAAGCGTCGGGTCATCTTACTTTGAATATTGTCATTCCTGTGTCCCTCTCGAAACCCAAGCCGTTCGTTCCGATGCTCTGTCGATCATATCCACTGTAGGGAGAGCTGTAGTTGCTATACCTAGTGGAGCTACTGCTACCACCCTTGCTGCGATGGCGCTGATGGTTCCCCACCGCGCCTACAGCGCCCCCACTGACACTGTTCATGGAATAAGGACTGTAGGCCGAATAGGTGGTGGGCTTCAAAGGCATAGGCCTGTCGTCCTCCTCATCTTGCTCCAGTTCACCCTCGGGGGTAGGTCGCACCCTGACAAGCTTGACAAGCTCGATGATAGCCGTGGAAAGATGACTGGCGGCGGCATCCAAAAGGCTGACCGGCGACAATCCATTGGCAGAAGCGTGGTTCTTGCTGGCTGTGATGAGATTGTTCGCCGTCGCACTGACGCGAGACTTCAACTTGGCTTGTTGTTTCTCTGGGCTCGACATGTCGCCGTTGACACTGCTTGCGGGCGATTGGATCGCGGAGAAGGGGGTACCGTCAACATCTCCAGTGATGGCGCGCACGCATTTGACAACATGCCTCATGGATTCTAGGACTTGTTCTGAATCGGCACGGCGAGCGACCTGCAGGAGCTCATCGATGCTGAGTTGGAACTGCGTTACATGCACGTCTCGAACGGCACCGTCTGGGGTTGCAAAATTGCCATCGCGGGCGTAGTTGGAGATGTCTGGGGACGCAAGCGAGGCAAGACCAATAGAAGACGCCTTCAAGGTTCGCAGCTGTGTTTTGGCGTTGGCATAACGCGATTTCCAATCCTTGAGCTCGTTCTCCAAAGACGCCACTTGACTGGCGAAACGCTCTTCCCTTTCCACGGCAGCATCGCTCCGCGATGAAAGTTCTCTCATCTCTTGTAAGAAAGCTTGTGCATCGCGACGAACTTCTTCCGTGATTTGTTGCTGTTCGCTCAGTTCCCGTTCCAGATCTTCACACCGTTCCTTCCACTCTCCACCTACGCTATATGCGGCTTGAGGAGGGTTGGCTTCGAGATCTTCAATCTGAGCACGCAATTTGCGCTCCATGTCGGCATTTTCTGAGCGTATCCTGTCGATGTCTGCTCTTAACGAAGAATTGAGTGCTTCGGCGTTGTCGACCTTTTCCTCGAGCGAGTAGCGGATCTCGTCCCATTCGGCACGTTCCGAAGCAGTCGTACCATCGCGCTGTTTCTCAGTATCAGCAAGTTTGACCACCTCATCTTCCTTGGATTTTAGCTGCTCTTCGAGTGATCCGATCTTGTTTTGGAGCTCCGAAACTTGACTCTGTAGGTCCGAGATCATCTTCTCCTGTGCCTCGCCCATGCCCTTCATGCTCTTATTTGTTTGGCGCCGGGCGGCAGCACCTTCCAGGTTGAATGCGTCGTCGTCGTCTCCTGCGCTGTCATCGTCCTCCACCATCGTGCCCTTGTTTGGCACTATTGTATTTTGCTGGAAAGTTTTTGGCAGTGGGCGGCCGAGCTCGTTGGGAGGTCCGTTAGGTCCGCCAGGGCGAAGACCGGGAGGCGGTGGACCTCGGTATCCACCTGGTGGAGGACGACCGCCGCGCATGCCTCCACCGGCACTGTTGGGTGTGCCTACACGGCTCGGTGGCCCTCTGCTTCCTCGACTTGCCATGCTGTTAGCAGGACTGGCCGAACGAGGCATGTCTGGGCCCCCGAAACGTGGGAAGCGTCGTTCGAGTTCGTAGAAGACATCGGTCGCAAGCTGGCGAAATCGCTCGATGGGAAGGGTGGAGAGTTTCTGTCTTGCTTGATTGCGTTTGGGGTGAAATGTGGTTTTGGGTAGGAGGAATTTGGGAGTCTCATTACCAGGCGCATTCGGCCCACCGCGTTTACGGTCTTGCTCACGCCGTATGGACTCATCATAGACATCTGTGCTGAGCTCCTGGAACTGAACGGCGGATAACCGAGTGAGCTTGTCCTTTGCCCTGCTGGGTCGAGGGTTGCCCTTCTCGTCCCGGAGATAGGGGCCCAAGTAGTTCCTCAGCACGCGAAAGTGCTCAGCCAAGGTTTCCTCCAGCACCAGCATCTTGCGGTTGTTGGGGCCTTGCTCGCTCAAGTGTTGGGCGTACAGGCCGGTGCCGTCACTTGAGCGAGCGACCGAGTTGGGGGGAGAAGGGTTCCCATTTGGGCGTGGCATGCCATTGGGCATAGAGCCATCTGTGGAGCTGGGGCCGTGGACAGAGGTGGGCGGTGTGTCCCCGCGGCTGCTTGGAGGATAGGTGGGAGAGTAGGGGAGGTCGCTGGAGGAGAGGTTCTGGTAGCGGGCTATGGGAGACCATTCGGCACTCTCAGCAGTCGAAACCGGCGAGAGGGGCCCATTGCGCGGCGCGTTCATCATTTGTGTTTCGTTGTGCGAGAGGAGGGGTTACGTCTCGTTGTTGTCTCGAGTGACACGGGAGGGGAGGGATCAGCTGTGGTCCGCTAAGGGATGGTGTCGGAGTCCGGTCGCAAGCTCGATGCTTGTTGTTTGCTCATGAGCAGGCGCAGACGCAGGAACAGGCGAAGGCGTCAGTGGCTGGAACAGGCGGAGGTTTATTTTTTGTTTTTTTATTATTTTTCGACCCTTTTGCTTTTGGCGTCGGTGGGTGGCACAGGGCGGGTGGGAACGTATGGTGCAACAGGCGGTAGAGACGGGCGGTGAGGTCGCACTGGCAGTTGCAGGGAATTGGGAGTGGGAGTGGGAGTGCAAGGCAATGCAATGCAAACAAAGGGCTGGACAATGCTAAACTAAATGAGCGGCAAGGGCGTCGAGGCCAGGAGGGAAACGAAGCGGCAGCGTCTAGTCAAAGAGCCAGCCGACAAGTGGTACAGTACAGTACAGTAAAGCGAGAGGGGAGGGAGGAGGAAAAAGGGTAGGAGAGTAGGAAGAGCAAGCAGGTAGGGGAGGGAGATGTGATTGTTTAGTTGGGTAGTTAGTCGAGGCGGTAGGAGGAAGGTACCAATGGCCGAGTGCTGTACAGTTGCTAGGTAGACCGGGTAGTCTGTGAGGGTAGGCAGGAATAGGAATAGGCATAGGCATAGGCATCTGGCAGAGGTCGCCAAAAAGAGGCCCCTTGATTGACCCGGATGGTGACCAGGACCAGGCCAGGTCCATTCCAGGTTACGGCGAGCGCGGCCAAAAGCTGGCACTGGCAGTCTGGGTCGCGGTGACTGGGTGACTGGGTCAGTCTGCCAAACTTGAGCGCGCTGCCAAAAGCGACTGACAGTGAGTGACAGACCAACCTGGCCAGGCGGGAGACCGTCGCCTGCTCCGCCTGATTGGCCCCGCCGCCCTCCCCTGAGAAAAACAACCTTATTCCGCGCATATACCACACCACTTAATCCCACGTGAGTGGCTGCATCATTTTGAAATGTTTTGGGGCCCTGTCAAATGAGCAAACAGCCTTTTGCACTGTCTGTTGCATCGGAACTTAGTTAATCGGCACATCAACCCGCGATTCGCTTTTCGACGCACCCATCTTCAACAACTTTGCCATCAGCTGCACGTTTTCACATTCCGCTTTCCCCAGCAACACCTACATACAAGTAGCAATTGATGGCATAACAAACATGGAGATTGAGTCTCCATCCATTCGGTGCTACTCGCATCTGGCCACCGCGCGCGCGGCGCACCCACACCGCAATCTTGGAGATTGCGGCCCTTGCTCTTTCCCTTGAACTCTTGCGAGATTGCACCGTTGGCGCCTGCCCCGTTCATCCTCACCCGCCATTCCTTCCCCAGTCCTTTTCCACCCACCCCCCCCTGGAGCCTGGCCGCGCCGTTGCTAAATTCCTTCTTCATGCCACCACCCGCCCCAAAAGCCATCCGTCGCCACACACCATCTACATGTACCTCCATGCCGTTATCTCTACATTTCTTACATAGGGTTACCATGGCGCAAACAATCAATCCATCATGGCACGCCCTAACCACCATCTAGTTGATACGGCCCGCCACCGCGGCCCCCAATTTTATGCATCCATCATTCCCTTATCGACTGTGCGCCTTCGTATGCACCATGATTGAACCTGTTCCTGTCGACGTAATGCCATAATTTCCTAGTCACGTAACTATTGCACCTCGAATGCCCATGCAGCTCAACAACATCCTCATCATCATCATAACAAGCCACTCTCCTATCGTGCTCGTTTGATCTTGTTCGCCGGCTGCTTCTTGCAATCCGGACAGAGCCAGTCTCCCACCGGCTCCTCCTTGATGCCCACGCACTCCCAATGGAACCATTGGAATTGGCAGAGGTCGTTGTCGCATGCTACCATGTCGCCGAAACTAACGCGCTGACAGAAGCAATACTTTGTATCGTCCGACTCGTCTTCCTCCCCTTCCCCCCCAGCTCCAGCCATGTCCTCATCTTCTGTGCCCGCCTCGCTCGCAACGCTCTCGTCATCGGCTGTGGTCGACGGCGATGCTCGTGACCCGCCTGTCTTGCGTCGCTTCTTGCTGATGCCCGCTTTCGCCGTGAGCGCTGCCTTGCGCAACGGTTGCTGGGGTTTCGCCTTCTTGACCGTCAAGGCGTGCTTTTGCGGTTTGGGCCCTACACTACCGGCCCGCGAGCCAGCGGGCGTGGCAGGTTTGGGGGTTCCCGGTCCGGCAGACGACTGCCGTGTCAGCCCCGAGGGCGGCCCAGGGAGAGGGCCTGTATTAAGCCCAGGGCGACGGCGTTTGCTATCACTACCGGCAGACGACTCGCGCTCCTGTCGTGCGCTCGCCTGCGCTGCACTCTGCTGGTTCGTAAGACGTGTTTGGTTGAGTAGCGCTTGTGCCGTCATGTTCGGCGTAGTCGGGGTCGCTCTGGAGTTGAGACCGGTTGCACTCGCGATTCGTGCAATCGCTGCGTGCGCAAGATTCGCACTGCCCGGCCCGTGGTTACCAGATACCGACTGCAGTGGAGTGTTTGCGCCCGTGTTGGCGAGTGACGAGAGTGGGACCAGATTGCCAGGCGAGTCCTTCAAGAGTGATGCCATTTGGGGGTCTGTTGGAATGGAGCCGTCGTTTTGTAGGTCTCGTAACTTGATGTCCAGCTTCTTAACGTGGCGGTCCATCTGTGTCACGTGAGCATAAGTGAAGTTGAAAATGTACATGGAACGCGTACCAGGATAGCCGCCCTCTCTACTAGTCCAATCTTCTCTTCTTGGAGGATCTGCGCTTTTTCATAGTTTTGGAGGATGGTCTTGGAATACTTTTCCTCCTGCGGGTTTTGCACGAGAGGGCCGTTGAGTTTGATAAACTTCTGTAGACTGGTGTCTTTCTGTGCGATGATGGCTCTTGCCTCTTGGATCTGCTGGTCCTTCGCCTGCACCTCTTCGTAAAGATGAGTTATCTCTGCCGGCAAGTTTGCAACTGTGGCATGGTCAGAACCATATCTTCATCATCGAGGTTTGAAAATGCCTTCTCTTACCATCATGGATGAACTGCTCAAGCACCGTGGCAGCGTCCTCCGTCGCCATGGTGTGGACTGAAGTTGACAGTCACGCGGTTGTACAGAGAGAAGCGTTAGTTGAGAAATATATGACTCCTTCGATGACTTTCGGGGCGCGTTTGATGGAAGTAATAGCGAGGGTGACAGGTGAAGGTGAAAGGCCCAATGTCTAGGTGAAGCGCGACAGTTCGATCAGTACAACCACCCAATATTTGCAAGCTGGCGCCAGTGATCAATACCACGCCATCTTACTCCGTCCAGCAGTGTTGATAATTTTTCGACCAAGAGCTATATCGAAACCAGCTATCGTATGTCGTCGCCGCCGGAGGCAACATTGAAGTGGAAACGGCTAACTAACAAAGACAGATGGCGCCGGGACGCGCTAAGGGACCCACACGTGCATCCCGCGCCAGTTTGCCATCCAATGATGATTCGTCGGATGACGAGCCTCAAACTTCCACCTCGAGTGAAGAATCCGACGCCAACAGCAGCGACGAATACACAGATAGTCGCGTTGAGAAACAGCTCATCAAAGAATACGGACAAGCTCAAAAGGCAGCGTCGCGCACCTTGGGGGAGAGCGCAGAAGCAGCAGTCGAGAGCACACCATCATTCTTCCGCGAGCGCACCTCTAGGCGCACGAAGAAGACAGTCAACTATCGGGAAAATTCGATTCATGATCTTCCTTCTCGCACCCGCTCAAAGCTAGATAAGGATATTGTATATTTGCTCCGTTCATTTCCAAATGTATGGGCTAATATTCTGCTAGAATCCACCAAACGCCTCGTTATATGCAACAACAGCTCCGCTTCCGTCACGTCTTAATCCTCAAAGCAACAGGCGCGCCAGCAAAGTCATCAAACCTCTCTCATTCACAAATCCGTTCATACCTAATCAAGGTCACATCCGCCATTGGATTTCCCAGGGGGCTCCCGATCCATTATCATCTCCGCGCACGTTTACCCAGGTCTCCAGTGTCGATCCAGTTCGGGGAAGGTCCACCATGCGTTCTTCCAACTATGATATGCCGCTCAACGGTCACTCCAACAACATAGTCCAGGAATATCTCTCTCCCGACGATGCTCTGTTCGAACAGGATTTTCAGTCATTCAAAGCCCTCTCCGATGACGACAAGAGGATGGTGATCCAACGCGAGGCCGAAGAGTACGGGATGGAGAAGCCACAGGGATACAGTGTATCCTTCCACTACAACCCACATGTTGAATATCACCACTTCGGAAGCAGTCATCCCATGAAACCCTGGCGTTTGACATTGACAAAACAGCTCGTTCTGGCATATGGCTTGGAGTATTGCATGGAACTATACGAGCCCCGCCCCGCGACATTCGACGAGCTCGCCATCTTTCACGACCGTGAATATCTATCCTTTCTCAGCAAGTAAGTTCAAATCCAGGGAACGCAAGTATATTATCAGTGCTGATTCCTTCACAGCGTTACGCCACAGAATGCCAAGCCAGATGATAATGCCTATCTAGCTTTTGGATTCGGCGGTGACAGTAACGACTGCCCGGTCTTTGATGGTCTTTGGAACTATGTATCCATATACAGCGGCGCTTCCATGAACGCTGCCTACAACTTGCTGAACAAGCAATCCGACGTCGCCATCAACTGGTCTGGTGGTCTGCACCATGCTAAAAAGAACCTCGCTTCTGGCTTCTGCTATATTAATGATATTGTCCTTGCTATCCAGCTGCTCCTGACCCAACACCAGCGTGTTCTTTATATCGATATCGACGTGCATCACGGAGATGGTGTCGAGGCTGCGTTTGAGTCCACAGATCGGGTTTTTACTCTCTCATATCACAAGTTCGGTATCGATAGGAACGGTTACCCCTTTTTCCCTGGGACAGGAAATATCAATGAAATGGGACCAACGGATCCAGCCAATCGCGGTAAAGGGCACAGTCTCAACATCCCAATCGACGACGGAATTGACGACGACCAATACAAGTGGCTATTCAAGACGGTAACAGGGGCGGTTATTGACAAGTACAACCCAACAGCAATTGTGCTCCAATCGGGCGCAGATTCACTCGGTGGCGACAGGCTTGGTAGATTCAACCTGAATATCAAAGCACACGGGTTCTGCATCGAGACAGTCAAAAACTACGGAAGGCCTCTTCTCCTCATAGGCGGAGGCGGATACACCCCTCGCAACGTAGCGCGGACTTGGTGCCACGAGACGGCGGTGTGTGTGGGCGCAGAGCTTCACAACAATCTCCCCACCCACATCCCCTACATACAAGCTTTCCAAGGCGCGGAGAACGGCGGCGGTATTCTCTACCCCGATCTCCACAACACCAAGCGACACGACAATCTCAACACGGACGCAAAGCTGAACAAGCTGGTAGCACAAGCCATGGAGAACTTGAGATACATCGAGGGCGCGCCGAGCGTGGTGGTCAACACGAGAGGCATTGACGAGGAGCAGCTCATGCGCATACGGGAAGAGATCGACCGTGAGCTGGACGAGGAAATGCAGGAGAAGGAGACGTTTCTGAGCGTGGAGAATTCGCGACGGCGCAAGGAGAGGAACACGGGAGGGAGAGGTGAACGGGCGATGCGATGAGCCGGTGCAGCGAATTCGTTGGTTGCTCCTACCTTTCTACCTTTCTTGAGATTTGAAATAAAAGACGGGGTCCATTCACAAGGAGATGTTGGCGTTGGCGGCGTTGGTCGAGGCTGGGGTTTGGGCTGGTGATTCTCCTTGAGATACCCCTCTCATACACTATGGCTGGCTACGATAGATTTTTTTTTTTTTTTTTTTTTTTTTTTTTTCAATTTAAAATTGGCTTTTTAGGGACCGTATTTGAATCTTCGTCATTATGGTTCCAAGACTCTTGAACTGATCGTGAAATTCCATGTAGTCTCCCAAGTCTCGGGGGAGTACCTGGATGTATGGACTACGTAGGCATATATCGTAGGTTTTGTAATCGCATCGACTCTAGATCAAGGGCGGATACCGTGCTAACCAGCGCACCCCTTGGAGATAATTGGTTATACGTAGTTAGAGTAGTTAGTTTGTACGAAAAGGTTGTTCGAACAAGCTGACCGAGGCGTACAAGGGCTAACCCCATAACGTTACCCCTCGTCGGGCCGAATGCAACAAAGTGTTATCAGATGAAGCTAGCCAATCAAAAACGGGCCATGACAGAAGGTAGGATTGGTTTGTCAGCGGGGTGCGCAAGACCGCTCGTGTTTAGCAGCTCGTGCACAGTAATGGGGGAGAACCGACTCCATTCGAGACTGTGCCGGCTTCTGTTCAACATGGCCATATCAAACGAGCTGCTGTCCTTGTTAACTAACGATTTTGTCATCTATGGCCACTCATCTTCCTTTTCATCGTCGTCGGGTTACGTCACATCCAACGTGAAGAACTACCCGTCTTATCCTACTCTCCAGTAACTACGTGACTTGCTTTGCGTGATCATCTCACGCCTACTTTTAGACTACCGGTCGATTGTGTCACTGTGCCTGCGTCTGACTCTGACGGAGCGGAGCATCGGAGCCTTGTCCAGCTCCGTGCGCTGGAAAGGATATCGCCCGTTAGTAACCACTCCACTCCACTACTTACCTTTACCCACCCTACCGTAGCGTCATCTGGAGTCTGACTGTTTTTTGAATCCAACCTCAGCCTGACTTTTCGTACTTTGTTCTGTTTTCTCCTCTTCTACTCAACTAATCTCCACAGTTCGCCATGGACGACGATATACTTCACACATCGGCAGGCACGAATGACCGCGTTCAAAAGCACCACGCCGCAAACCTTCCTTCGTCCACCAACCCTAACCTAAACCCTCGATCTTGTGTCACATGCCGTCGTCGCAAAGTCAAATGCGACAAGAAACAACCGTGCTCAAATTGCGCCCGCGCAAAAATCGACTGCATTTTCCCCGGCCCAGGTCGCGCCCCTCGCAAGAACAGGAAACCCCCAGATGGGGAGCTGCTGGATCGTCTGAGGAGGCTTGAGGGCGTCGTTCAAAGTCTCAATGCTCAGGTCGAAGAGCATGAACAAGAAGCCGCGCAGAGGGAGCGAAAGGCTGCCGAAATCGACTCAAAATCAACAGAGGACGAGGGGAGTGAGGAAAGATGCCCCATGGGCTCTATGGGCCAGCGGCCTAGCGTTATCGAGGAGACCAGTGTCGAGGGATTGGAGACGAGGTTTGGTCGGCTGGTCGTGGACCAAGGAAGGAGTCGATACGTCAACAGTAGTTTTTGGGCGAGCTTGAACAATGAGGTGCGTTATTAACTTTCATCCTCCGCCAATAGCATCGCCTTGCTGATTTCGTGCAGGTGGAAGATCTCAAGTCTATCTTGGTCGAGAACTCGGATGACGAAGAAACGCAAGATTCTCCCGATACGACCCCCCCTCAAAACACGGGCTTCATGTTTGGTTACAGCTCTAGCAACGTAGATATGCTGGCACTCCACCCACCTCTCAAACAAGGCATTGAACTTTGGGGGCTCTACAGGGCAAATGTCGACCCGCTCGTCAAGGTGTTACATAACCCCACTTTCGAGCTCATCTACTTACAAGCCATCGCACAACCCGACAAGATTTCCAAGTCGCTTGAACCGCTTGTGTTCGCCATATATTACGCTGCCGTTACGAGCGTACCACGAGAACATTCCCTGCTGAAATGGGGCGAGGAAAGGGACACTTTGCTGAGCAGGTATCGCTTTGGACTGGAACAAGCACTTGCGAGAGCGAATTTCTTGATCAACGACGAAATGGTCATTTTGCAGGCATTCATCATCTTCATGGTCCTCATGCGACGAAATGATGATGCGCGTAAAATCTGGACGTTGACAGGTCTCGCGGTGCGAATGGCCCAGACGTTGGGTATTCACCGCGACGGGGCACATTTCAACCTTACTCCCTTTGAGATTGAAATGCGCAGAAGACTTTGGTGGCAAGTTTGCATCCTCGATGCCAGGGCGTCCGAGGATCATGGATGTGACCCTACGATTGTGGAAGCTCAGTTTGATACAAAAATGGTGAGCCAGCAACTCCGTGCCCCATAGCTTCCCACCATTTTGTTTATATATCTTTCCATTACAGTTGCTAACCACAAGCAGCCTTTAAATGTCAATGATACAGATTTGCATCCAGACATGAAAGATTTTCCAGCTGAACGGCAGGGTTTCACCGAAATGACCTTCAGCCTCATCCGCTTTGAAGTTACCAACATCTTCCGCCGCATATTCTACGTTCCCCCTTCTCCCTTCCGCTGTCAAGAGTTTTTCAGTACCCTATCTATCCCCGAGAAAGAACGATGGATCAGTAATTGTCACCAGCGGCTCGAGGATAAATATCTTCAGAACTGCGACATGGCGAACCCTCTATGTTGGATTACCGCGACTCTATCGCGGTTGATCATGAGCAAGATGTGGCTTATCGTGTACCACCCTCATCAGCGCAGAGACGGTGGTGCTTCGCTTCCCCAGGAAACAAAAGATAAACTCTTCATAACTTCCCTTGAGAATATCGAGTATTCGATCCTCATCGAGACGGAAGCGCGAACATCGCAGTGGGCCTGGCTCTTCCGGACCTATGTTCAATGGCACGCAATTGCTTTTCTTCTCTCTGAGCTCTGCGTCCGGACCAAGGGTGAAGCTGTGGAGCGAGCGTGGCGTGCTCTTGATGCCACCGCAGGGCGGTGGTGGTTCCCGCTCAAAGATGGAACTCCTCACGCAGCAGGGCAAGCCGGGTGTCTCTGGAAGCCATTGCGCAAGTTGATGGCAAAGGCGAGGGCTGCGCGAGGAAGGGAACTAGCACTCGAACGCGCCAGTCAAGCGCTTAAGAACAACAACATTCTCTACCCTGATTTCAATCAATTGCTGAATGGGTCGCCAAACCCGCAAATCCCACCTGGGCAGCCTAACCCCCAAAACTTGGACAAAATGCTACGACCTGCGGCGCAGAGGTTGGGAGAGATGCCCGTGTCGAGTCCGCCAACGTGGCATACAGAGAGTCCGCGGGCCAACAACGCAGATATTTCACCCACAGCTGCACCGACAACCGTAAATGACAACACAACAACAAATGGACAACCACCTAACGGTATATCGGAGTTACAAGCATTCAACACTCTTTCCGAACAAGGTCTCGATTTCTTACTCAGGGACGTGATGGAAGGAGGTCCACCATTGGACGGCACATACGTGCCACTCGAAAAGAACAACGGCAACATGACTTCACCCGACTACATATCTCTAAACCATACCTCCACCACCCAATCCACCAACCAAAATACAAACACCACCGCCTCGCTATCCCCCACCACAGCTCCCAACGCACTCGATCCCACCGCGCCGGACGTGAATTTCACCAACACAGCAGCAGGCCTGGATGACTTTTCGATAGCTGATGTGGGCATGGACATGGACTGGACCACGTGGGACGATCTCGTTGGCCAGTATGGCGTCGACGGAGTCGTCCAGCAAGGCGCTGCCAACGGAGCAGGGCACTTGGGCAAGGTTGGATGGTTCTGAATTTGAACCAAAGATGAGTTCTTTCCCCCCCTGCGTGTGTCAAGGAGAGAGTCGCTCGTTACTGAAACGATGCTTAACGAACTTTTGATGATGGGGCGTTTTTCTGCTGTTTATTGTTCATGTCGGAGGACACCACCCTACTCTATCCTATCTACCTTACCTACATATCTGTCTTTCTCGGGATATACCCTGGTGTTTTGGCGTCGTGTTTTTTTTTTTTTTTTCTCGAATAAGAATTCTCTTGTATATAACGTAAAAAAGTAAATAAATGAAACATGAAAGCAATGTATCTATCTATCTATCTCTTTTTTTTCACCAGCAACAACAACGATAGTAGAAAAAACTTTTTTTTTTTTTTTTTTTTTAAAAAAAAAAAAAAATTCACGCACGCATACGCTAATGCCGGCTAACATAACATGCAACACACACACACACACACACAAGTTTTGGACAACGTAAACGTGCAGAAACCCACGTGTTGCGTGTTGCGTGTGCCGCCGTGACTAAAAAGTTAACTCCGTTACCTACCGCAAAAGTGTTTTGTTTTTATCGATAAACGTGTGGGGGGAACTCGGGTTATCCTTATTAGGACATCCCGTTGTTGTTTCTCTCACCTAAATCTCCGTTTATGCGGAAACCTATTGATTGATTTTTTTTCTTTAATGTGCCAGATGTTTTTACTAAAACATACTTCTCGGAAGGCAGGGCAAGTTTTTTTTTTTCCTTAACGCAACGCAACGCATATGTACATTTACGATGCACGCATCCATGTATGTCGTCGCATGAGAGAAAGAGAAAGAGAAAGAGAAAGAGAAAGAGAAAGAGGAAGAGGAAGAAAAGGAAAAAATTAGGTTCTCTATATTTTCTCCTTTCTCCTTCTTAACCCCCAACCGTTCTTCGAACAATTGATGAGATGTTTGATTACGATGGTTCTTATTTCCGTAACTACCTAACGTTGACTACTAGGATTGATGAGTGATCCTACACATACATATATATATACCTAGGTCTAGGTAGCTTAGTTATTCCCCTTCCCCCCCCCCCCCCCCCCCTGACTTGACCCGATCCTGAGAGGCTCTCCCACGTCACGTCACATCACGCCTCATTCTTCGAGTGCTGCTGCCACACCCCCACCTACCCACCCACGCTTTTTTCCTCCCGAGTCCCCGTGTTGCGGTAGTTATAAAGAGAGAGAAAAAGGAAGGTAGTGATCGCATTTACTTGCATTGTAACATCGTAAGTAAAGCTATGCTTTTCGTTTATTTCACAACACACACTCGGGAATGAATTTTTTTTTCTTGATTATGTATGTTTGTTGATATTTTGGGTCTGAGTACTGTGTAGGGAACTGGGGATAGTACATAATTAAACGGTGTAGTCAGTGAGCTTTGTTGCTTAGATAGCTAGCTGCACGCTATTTGAGGTCCACAGCTACCCCTCGTGTTCTCTGGATTTGTCTCCTCGGTCTTGTTGTCTCCGATCGATCAAACTGAACGCTCTTGCACGTTTTTTCTTCTCTCTTTATCCTCTTTCTAGCACACACGCGCGCGCACGCACGCACGGGGAGGATTTTCGACATTTGAGATAGTTAGGAGTTGTGTTGTGTTGTTGTTGTTTTTGGGTTAATACGCGTCTTTGTAGCAAAGCGAAAAAGAGTGGGGGGGAGTTTTGTAGTTACGTGTTGAGGTATAATAGGATAAGAGATTATTTAAGTCCGACGGAGGGGTTAGGGGGGTTAACGAGAAAAAAAACGTATATTCGGTATCTACATCCCGGCAACGCCGAAGAGGGAGGTAAACAACCACAAACAACACCAAAACCAGAGAAAGAAAGGGAAAAGAAGGAAAAGAAGGAAAAGAAGAAAAGAGACGCACAGAAAGATATCTACAGAAATGACCGCCACACCCACCCCCTTCGATGCCGGTCTCCCCGCCGCACCCTCCACACCACCACCCCTGGCGATCAACCAACCAAGCGCAACCGCAACGAACGCGGAAAAACCAACCATCCTCCACCTCGGCGACGACATCAGATGGAACCATGGCTTGTACGCTGAATTGCAGCGCAAGTTCCATGTTGAGAGGAGTTACTCGATGGGGAGGGAGGAGTTTAAGAAGGCGTTGGTGGAGAGGAAGTGGGGGGATTTTGTGGGCATGTATCGCCCGTTTTGGAATACCGGGGGTGAGATGGGGAATTGGGATGGCGAGTTGATGTGAGTTCTCTTTTTTCTTCTTTTTCCCCCTGTTCAGGTTTGAGTTTGAGGGTTTGGTGGGATTTGATGGGATGGGGAGATGGGAGGACGATAGAAGTTTTAGGGGTGTGAGAGAGATGGAGTGAATGGTAAAAAGAAGAGTGACTGATTCAAAAGGAGAGGAACAAACAGATCGCTTTTACCCAAGTCGTGTAAAATTTACGCGTCTGCGGGTGCGGGGTTCGATTGGGTGGATACAAAGACGATGGGTGAGAATGGTAAGTAAATACCTCACACATCTCCATCACTTCTCCTTTCTATCTTCTTTCTTAAAACATCACATCAAACCCTCCCTCTCCATCTCCCCTTCCACCAACATCCCTCAACCCAACCCATACCAACAACCCCCAACCAGGAATAATCTACTGCAACGCCGCAACCTCCTGCACCGAATCCGTCGTCGACCTCGCCATCATCCACCTCCTCTCCACCTACCGCGCGCTCCCCTGGTCCTTCCTCGCCGCGCGCTCGGGGTCCCCATCAGACTTCCACACCGCCAACCAAACCATCGCCTCCGTAACCCACAACCCCAACAACAGCATCCTCGGCATCGTAGGCCTGGGCCGCATCGGCGCGCGCTTAGCCTGGAAAGCCGCCACCGCCTTCGAAATGCGCGTCTGGTACCACGACGTCGTCCAATTTCCGGAACGCGAAACCGGAATCCCCGGAGGCGCCAAGTTCTGCGAGACTCTAGAGGAGTTGTTGGCGAACGCGGATTGCGTGGTTCTTTGTACACCGTTTGACGGATCCGTACTCCTTTCGTCGCCTCAGTTCGACCAGTTTAAGTTTGGGTCGAGGTTAGTTAATATCGCGCGAGGCAAGCTCGTTGATGAGGACGCGCTTGTGAAGGCGATGGATGAGGGGAGGATTTCGGCGGCGGGCTTGGATGTTCATGCTGATGAGCCACATGTTAATATGCGCCTTGCGGAGAGGAGGAATGTGCTGGTTACGAGTCATACGGCTGGTGCGAGTGTGGAGAGTCACGTTGGGTTTGAGAGGTTGGGCATGGAGAATTTGTTGGGTTGGTTGGAGAGGGGACGGGAGGGGACGGTTAGTGCGGTTAATTTGGCGTCGTTGAGGGAGGGGTAGGGAGGGAGGTGGGAGAGGGAGAGGGATGGTGGTGATGAGGCTTCTTTTTTGTTTGGCATGTTCGAAGAGAGTGGTGGTTTCGCTTTTGGTGCTTAATTGATAGACGTTGACGATGTTGGTAATTCTCTAATAGCCAGTTCACACAAATCATGCATTTACACTATAGAATAAAGAAAATGGAAGAAAATAAGGGGCGTAACCTCATGTTTGTCTCCAATTACTTATGAATTCTACACCTCTGCCGAGCATGTGTGTTCTTCTTATGGTCGTTGTGAAAATAGACATAATCCTGAGCCACTCTAGAACTCGGTAGACGAGTATGTCTTGAGGATGTGTTATATCTTGCATGTCTCAAACATTGTTTTCTAGTATAAGAAAAAGAAGAAGAAAATGAGAGACTTATTAAGAGGTTCTCAAGTCTTCAAAGTTGCTTGAAGGATCTTGAAAGGAGCCGTTTGACAATGAAAGTTGCATCAAGAAGAAGATGGATGACTCTACCCGATAGAAATGACAAAGTTTAACTGCTATCTAGAATACTCCTATGGCATTAAGAATATAATAAGTAGTGTTTGCTTAAATGCAGCTTGAACTGTCCTGTAAAAGCATCCTCTACACACTTAAGCTGAAATTAGCAGTCTTTATGAGCGCTGCCAAGTTCTCCATTTCGGCTTTCTAGCTTGAGATTCCCAGTTTGATCATGTCGTCGTTGAGGAAGCTGATAAACACCACGTACCGAGTATCTCCTGTTTTAGCGAGCGTATTTGCCTGGTGTGACAAAAGCTTTACGCGCACCTAACTCGCATTGAGTTTTCCCTAAACCCCCTCTAACAAATTGCTTTTTCCCCGGAATCGGCAATCAACTTCCCCGGAAATCTCCCCATTTCCCCACACTTCATATCCCCCTTCCTGGGTAGCCAAGTCCAAATAGAGTAGTGCTAATTAATTCGACATCTACTTCTAGCCACATTCGGTAACCGCACCGATTCGGTTTGAACATAACCCAAGCAACCAAGACTATTCATTTTTGGAAGAACTTTTTTCCAGTTTGTTTGTGGCGAGATAAAACGTTTCTAACGCGAGGATATGGAAATACGAGACGGCGAACAGGATGTGCGTGCCGCATTCGTGGAGCCACACGTGGGTCTCGTTACTGATTACATGCTTTGGATGAGGGATGGGGTTTGTTTTGCCTTTGGCGATTATTAGTGGGAAATCTGCATGTGGGTTATTTGGGATGGGGAAAAACGGCAGGATCCGGATCTGCTGGCTTCGCGTAAGAATATCCATGCTGGCTGTATAGTGTTCCAAGAACGTGAAGCGATGTATCACGTTGCAGCTGCTGTTCTGAGATGCTGATAGACGATCAGCGACAAAGCCGTTGGGAACGCTAGGGAAGTGGGTAAGCTCAAATCACCAATCTTTCAAGACAGGCAGCAGCGTAGTGTACATTCTGAAGCGGGAGGCACGGTATTGATTGCGATTCGGATCTGGTTTGCCCGCTTCTTTCCTAGTCGCATTCATATTTTGAAATAGAGAAGCCATATTCTATAGCAATGACAGGGGTTAAGAACATGCAGTGGAACCGATGTGATTGTTTCATATACTACAGAAAATAGCCGCGCAATATTAGCATCTCTTGGACAACTAGGCATGTACATGCATATGATCACACTTGAACCTACACCCCGAGGCAGTATGCACTCCATTATGCAAAAGGAGCCTGGTAAATTTGATTGTTTTGTCCTTGCTAAGGCATGCAAGGTCTTGGTTATGGGCTTACCGACGCTGACCGCCAACCTTTTTTGAGGTGAAGTCTCCGTTATATCAGGTCTGTTAATGGCGTTGGACGAATCACAACTCGCTGTTGGTTTTGTAAGCTTAACAATTATACATCGTGTTTGTATCTTAAGTTTTCATTAGGTCTTCTATGAACTCACAATTCATAGAGATGATAGAACAAACGGGTTGGAATCATAATGCATAGCAGCTGTTTTTGTCGCGTGATACACGAATTATTAGGTGAAGTCCCGCGGACGAGCAAAAAATTACACTGTCCCTTATTCATTTACGTCGCCGAGACATTGGCGCCAGTTTCAAGGTCAGGAATCCATTGTGAAAGCTACATTGGGTTTTGGTTCCAGAACGGCCCACTTCTTTCAAATTGCCATTCTTCACGTAAGCAGGAAGATGGAGCCGTGGTTTTCCTTCGATCGATCGCATCTACTATATTTCATAGGATTGAATACAGCATCTCAGCATGGCGAAGTAGCTGTTGCAGACTCTGATAGGCGGATTCATACGCCACTCCTTTGTCCAACTCGAGGCTGACTTTTAAGTCGATATTGCACAATATATTTCCAAGGCCTCGGTATAAAAACTCACCAGTGTCCTGTGAAAGAGATCAGCCATGCGGAGATTATAAATAAAGGCTGCCATTCCTCGATTCTTCTCCAGCAGCAGCACATTCACTCACTGCACCTTCGATTCATCATTCAAGATGAAGGCTTCGATTCTGGCCCTCTGCGCCATCGCGCAAAGCGTATCCGCTCACTACTGGTACGATACGACCATCTACAACGGCGTCTCGTCAGGAAACACCAAGTTCGTGCGAGACTTGAACCGCCCCGTCAAGTATAACCCGATCAAGTTCTCCTCCAACCCGGCCTCGGATATCAAGGACAATTCGTTCATTGATCGTGGCGAGGATGCCCGCTGCAACCAGGGCGCCTTCAGCTCAGCTGGAAAAACTGACGTTCTGACCGTCAATGCTGGCGATGAGGTTACGGTCAAGCTCGCATATGATGAAATCATTGAGCATCCGGGACCTACCTTGGTGTATCTTTCGAAAGCTCCCAGCAGTGTCAAGAACTACGATGGTTCCGGCGATTGGTTCAAGATCTACCAGGATGGTGTTTGTGGTAGCGGTGATTTCACCAAAAATGCATGGTGAGTTGTATTACGCGTCAAAAAAGCTTTGGAACACCATGTGAAATAGCGCTCTGAGACTTTAATGTGCCGTTAGAGGATTTTTGTCTCACTTGACTAACACTCAACAGGTGCTCCTACGGGAAGAAGACCCTCGCAGCCAAGGTCCCCAAAAACACCCCCAACGGCGAGTACCTAATGCGTTTCGAGCACATCGGTGTCCACAGGTCCCACGTTAACCAGCCCGAGCACTACATTGGTTGCGTTCAGATCAAGGTCCAGAACGGCGGCTCCGGCACACCAGGTCCTATGGTTAAGTTCCCCGGCGCGTACAAATCCACTGATCCCTATGCAACCTTCAGCGTCTACAACGGTGCAAAACCATTTACGTTCCCGGGCCCAGCTGTCTGGAGTGGCGGAGGCGGCGGAAACAACGGCGGAGGTGGTAACGGTGGCGGAAACAATGGAGGTGGCAGCGGTGGAGGTGGTGGAAGCTGTGCTGCGCTTTACCAGCAATGCGGTGGAAAGGATCATGCTGGGCCTACGTGCTGCTCGCAGGGTAGCTGCAAGGTCTCCAACGAGTACTACTCTCAATGTGTTTAGATGGTCAGTCGGTATTAGACACCTACAATTAGCAGATTAGATACACTTTGTTGCGCCAGCACTTGAGGCAACAAGAATCAATTAACCAGCCTAAAAAAAATCAGGAGCATTAATGACGCAACATCAAAATGAATTTCCGCTAACTAACCCTCAATTATTAGTCATCTATGTAAGTAAACGCAGGATGTACTTTTTCATCGTACGAAAGTATGCTGGGAGTCCACTCCAATCCAAAACAGTAGAAGCGTTAGACCCAAACAAAAACAATTGATCTCAAGTGCTAATCAACTGATAAAAAAGACTAATGAAAAAGCGCACAACCCGTATGACCATAATATCCGGACAAACCAATGTACATCGAATTCTCGGCCAAGTAACTCACGACCATGTACCTCTCGAGCGTTGCGACATAGGCATTTCGTAAGGGCGCGGGCCGGATAAACTCTCATCCGGTGATGAAGTTCAGATCACGTGATAGTCTCCCACAAGTCCCATTTTTATCATTCACCGATCACAAAAGCGGTCTAATTCACCAACCCAGCCATGTGGGGTATCACTCCTGTTCCGAAGATTGATAGTCTCACCCGTACTTGCTTCTTTTTCCTCCATTTGCTGATTTCTTCTACTGGTATATATATTGATATCGCAAGTGCTCTCTGTACGCCTCTCTTTCATCAACTACAGTAAGCTTCGGCGATCTAATGGTACTGCCATCCTGTGCTAATCAATTAGATAGGTTCTATGCAGAGGTTTCTAAAGTGATACTCTGGAATTTCCGATCTTGCTAGCGAAACTTACGGGTCTCAAATTTCGTCTGTCAACCTTATAGAGTTCACCAAGCCACATGTCATAGCCACATATGCTGCGCCCCTAACGTATACATTATTATATATACACTTGTGAGCATAGCCCCAAAAGTGAATCCCAGTTTCTGAGATTGGCTTCCGTGGCCCCCATCCATAGCCGTCTCTAAAATACCGTTAATTGAGCTGTGGTGGCATGTCCACAGCTGAAAACTGGAGAAGAGAATGTTAAGAACATGATTTGCAAGACGATTATCATCTGTGGCAATTCTAGCCATGCTGTGGTGATATTTGGGGACTACATAGGAGCTCTATTAAACTGATTCAGTACTTCCATAGTAATTTGTCCTTTGCGAACCCAGCCTCTTATAGTCGTTTGAAAATTTGATTTTCCTAGGTCTAGACAACTCTACGCTTACTATCGCTGAGAGTCTGGTTCATCATTACTAGTTGCGTTCCTCTGCAAGTGGCACTGTAAGTACGCTAACGTGCCATTAGCCTTGTTACGGCTGCAGACTGTGTACAGCAGGTGACACCGTTTTCATGTGATAATGCAAGTCCAGCTGCGCAAGGTGGCGACATTCATCCTAAGTGGCTGGGTGGTCTAAGAGCTGAAAAGTATAAAGAAGCGGCTGATAAACTTACATTACCCTATGATGAGTTTATATATCATCGGAGAAAGTCCGAACGCGCCATCTGACCGTTATCTGGGCTACGACAAATAAATAGAGGAGGATAATCCCAAGCGTCCGCTTAATAAACGCGATTACAAAATGCTGCTAATAAAGAGATTGGTGAAGATTACAATGACGAGAAAGACAAACGAGATATCTCTCTGTACTTATATTGAGGGCACCCCTCCAAGCACTTGGTAGAGTTTGCGGTTAACAACTGAACAACCAACAGGATTGGTTAATTGACTGCTAGGTCTGTCAACCATAGTTGCGAGCAGTAACTACCATAGGTATCCCCCAAGTTTAGTCTACGACAACCGTCTAATGCATAATCGTGACATCTTAATTTTAACAACGATTCCCACTCCAGACCGACGGAGTTCAGTCCTTGTAGTCCTAATTGCCACACCATGGCCAGCCGCAACATACATTAGTTTAGCTAAACAAGCGTTAGGGCTGTTGGAACTCCAGCCCGGCTCCCAACCCGGAGCCAGATTTGATGATATCCTAGGGCGATTCGCAAAGTCGACGCATAGCGCACAGGTTTAGTAGTCCTCACAAGTAACTAAATGGTAATAATTATGTAGACCGTACGCGTTCGGACAGTACTCACTAGTTGGGATTAGTGATCGCTTCTACCAGATATGTCACGGTAACCCACGAGGCCTCTAACAGAGCGGCTGAAGTAAGTGTACAGAGCTGCATACCAAGCCTTCAGATGACAGTGTCTGGTTGGAAAGAGATATGGCCAATATTCTGAAAGGCTGAGCGAATATTTAGCTTCGTAAACGCCCGGTCAAAAGCTGCGTGGAAGACTAGCAGGAATTCAAGATTGGTAGGTATGGTTTTACACGGGGGGTCGACATCGGGTCGTACCCCTGTAGTTGCATTTTTCTAAGCATCAAATAATACAATAGAGATAGAGCGAATAGCTAACTGTGATTTGATACATACTAGTCTGTATACTACTGCGTACGACCCGATGCAGATACCCCCTGTAGATTGGGCCTTCAGCTTGACAGCTATACACCTCCTTCAACCGAGAGAAGCAGCCGACATCAAGAGGCTGGTGCAAATGTGATGAGTGGGCTGATGTAAAGAGCGTATAGATATTCTTTTCCTTGAAGCGCTGCTCAAACTGAAGAGCCTGGTGGCTCTTATGGCTGCTAAGTATATTGCACGGCCCACTTCCTTGATTCCTTGGACCAATATTACCCACTCCCAATTGCCCAGCTAAATATAAATAGCCTTGGGCCGGCCCAAGCTGAGCCTGGATCTTGCCCATCACAAAGCCAACTTCGTCAAAGCTGTAGACGTCCAGGCCCTCGCAAAAGGCTATCTACTTATCATATAGCCGATTGAAACGCTCGTAAGACTGGCTGTACGCTTGAAAAAGCTATGCGTCCAATAAACGCCAACAGGGCTGCCTCTACGGCGAGTAAGAGCTTATCCGCTATCTTACGTACGGCTTGGGGTAAAATTAGGAGAATCTAAATTAAACACATAGTTGACTATTAAGCACCATTTCTTGTACCTTAGTAAGCTTCTTTGAGTCTTGTTCTATCTCTGCACCTATCAATTGCTAAACTTTCTCCATTAAGCTATTAGTGGCCAGACCAATACGACACCATACCAGCCTTAAGCCATTCGCTTGGCATTCCTCCATCAACTTTACGACATCCTTGATATATTCCCTAGCACTGCATCTAAATGGAAGTGGCATCCAAATCAGTGCAAGTCTTGTCTCGGATACTCGCATTACCCCGAGGGTGCCGGTGAACCATCCCATTCACCGCCACGGGCCGCTATGTGGCTGGCTGACCAAAAGACCCTGAGACGACAGACCTACTACAGTAATACCGAAGGCTGAACTCTTTCTCTTGTGTGGGTGGAAGAACGTGGGAACAATCACTGCAGATGTCATGTCGCGTCACAGCTTTTGGAACTCTCAGCACTTCGAGCCGCTTTTGCGCTGGCTAGTGCCACCATATCGGACTCTTTTAGTTCTTTGAGCACTGCTAGCCCTCTGACTGAAGGCGCTGAGGCTCTTTCTCATGCGTTTGTGATAATTGATATAAAGACTATCTGTTTCCCTACTTGCTGGTGCATCCGCCTTGCATCTCGCCTTGTGGCGCCCCCATCCAAAATGTTGCGTTGTCTTTTCTTTCAAACTTTCCTGCCCTTCCTGGTCTCCTGCTTGAAATTCGACCCGCAGTTTGTCGACTACAATCTTAATGAGAACCAAGCAGCTGTGAACCCCCTCGACTACTCTGGTGAATGGAAAGACCACACGTTCCATCCTTCGCCAAAGAATTGGCGCTTTCCCTTCTATACCCTGTTTCTCGATAGATACGTAAATGGAGATCCGGTGAATGATGATATCAATGGAACCGTGTACGAGAAGGACCCGCAGAGCAATGTGTTGAGATATGGAGGCGATTTGATGGGGTTAGTCGATAGCTTGGATTATATTCAGGGACTGGGGATCAAGGTAAGCAGTTCCAATCTGCGCTGGATTCATTAGTGACACATATAGGGCCTCTACATTGCTGGTTCGCCGTTCATCAATGTTCCGTGGAACCCTGACTCGTACTCGCCGCTGGACCTCACACTTCTCGACAAACACTTTGGAAATATTGCCGCATGGCGAGCAGCGGTGGATGAAATCCACAAGCGGGGGATGTATGTAGTATTGGACAATACGATGGCAACGTGAGTGTTCTTAGGCCTGGATATTCGCTCCAGCTGACCCGGTCCGTAGTATGGGAGATCTCATCGGTTTCGAGGGTTTTCTCAATGAGTCAGCGCCTTTCCGACCCGAAGAACATAAGGTGAAGTGGAAGTCAGACCGCCAGTATCTAGACTTCTCGTTTGGGAACAACTATAAAGGCCAATGCGAATACCCAAAGTTCTGGAACGATTCCGGGTATCCGGTGCTGAAGGACTCCAACGTGAACTTTAGCAAACTCGTTGGATGCTATGACAGCGAGTTCGATCAGGTACGTGAAGGTATCTGCGAGCGCGATTTTCCGTGCTGACGGCTTCCTTTCTGCAGTACGGTGATACCGAAGCCTTCGGCGTGTTCCCCGACTGGCAGCGCCAGCTTTCTAAGTTCGCCTCCCGTCAAGACCGCCTGCGAGAATGGGTTCCTTCGGTCCGAGAGAAGATCCAACACTTCTCATGCCTAACAATCTCGATGTTGGATATTGATGGCTTCCGATTTGATAAGGCTACACAGATCACTGTCGACGCTCAGGGCGAGTTTGGCGACTACGTTCGACAATGCGCGCGGAAGTATGGGAAGAACAACTTCTTCATGCCAGGCGAGATTACGGGAGGTAATACCTTCGCCTCGATATACCTCGGACGCGGTAGACAGCCCGATCAAGCCCCGGATAATATAACGCAAGCCATCACCTTAACCAATAATTCCGACAACAAGTACTTTTTGCGAGCCCATGGGAAACAAGCGCTTGATGCTGCGGCTTTTCATTACAGTATCTATAGAGGGCTCACCACATTCCTCGGACTGGCAGGCAGCACACCTGCAGGTTACGACGTTCCGGTTAACTTCGTTGACGCTTGGAATACAATGCTTACCACGAACGATCTGGTCAATGCCGAAACTGGAGAGTTTGACCCACGGCACATGTACGGAGTTACGAACCAGGTACACTCTTCCCAAAGGCTTCTTGTGCCGCAGCGCTAATATTATCAGGACGTCTTCCGCTGGCCTGGCCTCAAGAAAGGTACTGAGAGAATGTTGCTCGGTCTTTTCGTCACAACACTTTACCTCCCGGGCATTCCGAAACTGCTTTGGGGTGAGGAACAGGCTTTTTATGTTCTTGACAGCACCGCCGCCAATTACGTCTTCGGGAGACAGCCGATGTCTTCAGCACTAGCCTGGCAAACTCACGGTTGCTATCGCCTCGGCCACACGGTATACCGCAATTTCCCACTCGATTCTGTACTTAATGGTTGCCATGATGATACCGTTAGCCAGGATCATCGGGATCCTTCGCACCCCGTCCACAACATCATCAAGAACATGTACCACCGTCGAACTCAGTATCCAGTCCTCAACGATGGATATTTCCTACAATCCCTCTCCAACCAGACTCGCATGGAGGAACTTCCGGGCTCGAATAAAACTGCAACGGAATTTGGAATGTGGAGCGTTATGAGGAATCAATATCCGGGAGTTCAAAATCTAACCGAAGGCAAGAACCACACGCAGGTCTGGCTCGTCTACTCCAATGAAGATCGCGATGTTAAGTATACGTTCGATTGCACGTCCAAGGATAAGGCACTCATTTCGGTATTCGACGTCGGAATGACTGTCAAGAACCTTCTCGCTCCTTATGATGAAATTGAACTCAAGAATAGCTCTACTGCCTTGGGAATCGATGGCTCCGAAAAGTTCAACGGATGCGTAGATGAACTCGATATGAAAGCATATGACTTCCGAGCGTACGTACCGAAGGAAAGCTGGGTGGACCCAGTGCCCGTTATCACGAAATTTTTGCCTGGACACGACGCTCGGGTTGAGTCGGAGAAGGCACCAGGCGACCACGATTCACTTGACATTGAGCTTCAGTTCTCTGAAGCGATGGATTGTGGTACGATCACAGCCAACCTCGCCCTTACTTCTGATACTGAGAATGACTTCTCTGCAACATTGGATAAAAACTCTGTCAAGTGTACTGACATCTATTCCCCGGCATCTGCTCTTGTTGGTGGATCGTTTTCGAGATGGAGTTGGAAAGCCACTCTGAATGATGTGTCGCATGGCATTCATACCGTCACTGTCAAGAACGCCACGACCAAGGATAAAAAACGTTCTACGAATGCAGATGATCGGTTCATGATCCGAATTGGGGCCAAGAATAACCCTATAGTCTTCCCCCGGGTGGCGAATTACACTACGGGCATACTCAAGAAAGACTCAAAAGGGTTGCATGTGTCACATGTCGCCGCCGGCGCCAACAAATGGAGGTATTCTACCAATTGGGGATCAACTTGGAGCGATTGGCAAGACTACAAAGGCGGAATTACTGACCTGCCGAAGCAACCTTGGTCGGGTACTAAACGCCAAAAATGGAAGGGCGAGCACGTCATTCTTCAGTATTGGAACCGTATGGCCGGAAGCAGCGACCATGTCCAGCACGTCGATATCGATTATAATGGCCGCCCAAGACGTTTCCCACATCTCTTTGCTCATGGTCCTTACAACGAATTTGGTTTTGATGGTGGCATCAACAACGCATTCGATTTGGACAAAGATGGAAAGTGGAAACTCCATATCATGACTGAATGGCCTTCGGTTGCTGAAGTAAACGTTTGGGGCATGAATCCAGATGGCCACGCTGACAAAACATTTGTTTTTGGCGACATTGATAAGGATGGTATTGCGGACCGACAGCCTCCGGATACCCTAGCGAAAAATGTGCTTAACATGTCTGTTCTGCCACCTCGGCCACACTTGGCCTACCGTATAGAGATCGACGATTCGACTATGGCCTACAAGCTCATCTATGCAGGGAACCGATTCGCCCAGTTGACCCTGTTTGCTCTTCTCTGGTCTCTGCCAGTAGCGACTGCTGCGATCAGTATCAGTATTTATATGGGTGCCTTCTATGGCGTCAAGTTCAACCAGATCGGTGTGAGCAAGCAGAGTCTCGCCATTTTTGCGCCTTTGGCTTTCTGGCGCCGTGGCCACCAATTCGAAAGGCTTCACGACGAGGATATGACCGAACTGAAGAAGTCTGCTCTCCATCCCGGTTTTCCGCGATCCCGAGACTCGTCTCCGATGCCTGCGGCGTCCTTGGGCACAATGGGCGTGGGTAAGAAAAGGCCGATGATCCTCATCGCAACCATGGAATACGACATCGAGGACTGGGCAATCAAGATTAAGATTGGTGGATTGGGCGTGATGGCACAGCTCATGGGGAAGAACTTGCCTCATCAAGACTTGATTTGGGTTGTTCCCTGTGTCGGCGGGGTGGAGTATCCTGTTGATACACCAGCGGAGCCCATGACGGTAACCATCCTCGATACTGAATACGAGGTTCAAGTCCAATACCACAAGCTCAACAACATCACATACGTGTTATTGGATGCCCCGATCTTCAGACAGCAAACAAAATCCGAGCCCTACCCACCCCGCATGGATGATCTCGATTCGGCTGTATACTATAGCGCGTGGAATGCCTGTATCGCCCTGACTATTGAGAGATTCCCTATTGATCTGTACCATATCAACGATTATCATGGCGCGGCAGCACCCTTGTATTTGCTCTCCAAAGGACGGACGATACCTTGCGCACTGTCCATACACAACGCAGAGTTTCAAGGTCTTTGGCCAATGCGCACACCGAAGGAGAATGAGGAAGTCTGTCGCGTTTACAGTCTCGACCCTTCAATCGTTGCAAAATATGTCCAATTCGGTGAAGTCTTTAATCTCTTGCATGCTGCAGCAAGCTATCTCCGAGTCCATCAGCGTGGTTTTGGTGCTGTTGGTGTGTCCAACAAATATGGTAAACGCTCTTACGCTCGTTACCCCATCTTCTGGGGCTTAAAAGAAATTGGCAAACTACCCAATCCGGATCCTAGCGATACCGCGCCTTGGGAGCCAGGGCAGGAGAATGAGGTTATCACTGTCGACCCGGAGTATGAAGCAAGCCGTGGTGATCTCAGACGACAAGCTCAAGAGTGGGCTGGACTGGAGGTGGATCCCAAAGCAGAGCTGTTTGTGTTTGTTGGTCGGTGGAGTAATCAGAAGGTGAGTCTCAGATTCCAGGCATTGTGCTCAGCTAATCCAAACAGGGTATTGATCTTATCTCCGATGTCTTCCCTGCTCTTCTTGAAAAGCACTCCAATGTCCAGCTACTTTGTATAGGCCCTGTTATTGACCTTTACGGAAAGTTCGCAGCGCTTAAGCTTAGCAAGATGATGGAGAAATACCCTAAGCGAGTATTCTCCAAGCCAGAGTTTACCGCACTTCCGCCGTTTATTTTTACAGGAGCTGAGTTTGCTCTAATTCCATCTCGTGATGAGCCCTTTGGTCTAGTCGCTGTTGAGTTTGGTAGGAAAGGAGCCCTTGGTGTGGGTGCTCGTGTTGGTGGCCTTGGCCAGATGCCTGGATGGTGGTTTACGGTCGAATCGACAACTACTAAACACATGCTGCACCAGTTTAAGTCTGCCCTTGAAGAAGCCCTAGCGTCGGACACAGAAACAAGGGCAATGATGAGAGCGAGGTCCGCCAAGCAACGATTCCCAGTCGCGAAGTGGGTGGAAGACCTCAACACCCTCCAGCAGGCCGCTATCAAGATCCACAACGAAGAGAAAGATTCATCTTCCAAGGGTATCTTCCGACCACGTTCAAGGGCTTCATCCTCACTGCAACTTCCTGATGAGGGTTTCTTTTATCCTCAGTCTCGTGCAGTTAGCTCCGACAGGCTATCTACATATGAAGAATCGCCTGCCGTGGACGATTCCCCGCCCCGAGAAACTCTCCAACGCGGTCTCTCCCTTGGTGTTCGATCTGGACCTCGACACAGATCTAGTTCAAGCCTTGAACCTGAACCGGGTTTGCAAGTCCATGAGCAGTGGTCGCATCCGAGAACACCACAGATCCATGAAATCGACCCCAACGGTGCAGAAATGTCCAGTGAAGGATCATTGAACAACCAGGAAATGCTTATCAGCCCAGAGCAGGCGGAAGCTAGCTATAGAGAGTCCGAACGTCAGCTCGCCATGGCCGCTCTCGAAGGCAGCACTTCAGACCCTTCAGGACGGCCTTTATCGCTTGTCGACACGTCTTACGACGGTCCTAGAGGACGTGCTAGGTCCCGTAGCGTGCGTTCAGTGGGAGATGAGGAATCGTTGTCAAGGTCGCGATCACGGACTGGTCTTCTCGATGCAAGCCAGCTTCCAATGCGCATGAGGTCGTCGCATCACAGACGGAAGCGATCATCTGCTCTCGACCTGAGCATAATCAAAAACGCTAGTACGACCGATTTCAGCTTACAGAAAGTGGATCCCACTTTCGAGGATAAGACTGGAGCATATTATGCCAAATTCGAATCCATGCTCAGCAATTTGAGTAGCAAGACTTCGGAATCTGATCTCTGCGTCGAAGAGTTCCTCGTCCAGAGTGAGAAGGAATGGTTCAAGAAGATGCGTGCCGAAAAACTTGGACGAGGGCTTCATGAACGTTCTCGAGGGAGACGGTTAAGTCCCAGTCCTAGTCCTGCATGGCCCCGTGACAGCGTGCATAGTAACGCCAGTCGGGATCCCAGTCCGTCCCCACATCCCTCCCCTCGGCCATCAGATGAAGAGGACGAATTTCTCCTCGGTGCCAACTACCAGCGCCCATCGCTCCCCAAGCGATGGATGCAAACCCGAGTGGGCGACTGGCCAATCTATTCCTTCTTCCTTGCACTCGGTCAGATCATGGCAGCCAATTCGTACCAGATTACCCTTCTTACCGGTCCCCAGGGTCAAGGTCCGAACAAGCTGTATATTATGGGCGCAATCTTCATTGTCATGTCTGGTGTCTGGTGGGCCATGTTCCGTACGCTGCGTTCGAAATTCGTTCTCTCTGCACCCTTTGCATTCTACGGAGCTGCTTTCCTCTTTGTGGGACTTGCACCTTTTGCAAAGTTTGGGTCTCCGAGAGATTCGTTACAGAACATTGCCACCGGACTGTACGTCTGTGCATCTGCCAGTGGCTCGATATTCTTCGCGCTAAACTTTGGTGATGAAGGTAAGTCTTTTTCGCACATCTTAACATGTTTCTCATCCTGACTTACATAGGTGGTGCGCCAATCAAATCCTGGATCTTCCGAGCTTGCATGATCCAAGGAACTCAGCAAATCTACATCACAGCACTCTTCTACTGGGGAAGCAAACTCACAACTTCGTCTGCCAACAACTCCCTGACATCCTCACCAAAGGCCGCCATGATCACGCTTCCGATAGCCTTCTTGATGTTTGCCATTGGAACTATTCTCTTGACATCTCTGCCGCCCTACTACGACCAAACTCCAGGCAAGATCCCGTCTTTCTACAAGACACTTCTCCGAAGGAAGATTGTCGGCTGGTTCTTTGTCATGATAATACTACAAAATTACTTCCTAAGCACGCCATATGGACGCAACTGGGCCTACCTCTGGTCCTCTCGCACAGCACCACAATGGGCCGTCGGACTCCTTGTCCTCGCTTTCTTCGTCTTCATCTGGGCGGCATTCCTTTTCGTCTTCGCCAAATTGAGCAACAGCCATTCTTGGATCCTACCTATTTTCGCCATTGGACTGGGCGCACCAAGGTGGGCTCAAATGCTCTGGGGCGTATCAGGCATCGGAACTTGGGTTCCTTGGATGCCTGGAGGTCAGGTCGCTGGTGCTCTCGCCGGTCGCAGTCTCTGGCTCTGGCTCGGTGTTCTCGATGCACTGCAAGGCGTAGGCTTTGGTATGATGCTCCTACAAACCCTCACCAGGATTCATATCGCCGTCTCCCTGGTGCTGGCGCAAGTACTCGGTACGGTCGTCACTATGGTCGCCAAGGCGACCGCCCCAGATGCAAATGGACCTGGGGACGTGTTCCCGGATTTCTCCGCCGGAGTTGTAGCAGGATTAAGGAAACCTTGGTTCTGGATAGCGTTGGCGGCGCAACTCGTTATTCCGTTGGGCTTCTTTAAGTTCTTCAGAAAGGAGCAGTTAAGTAAACCTTAAGCGCGTTTTTTCTCAGACAGCAGACAGAAGCAGTAGCAGTTTTACATGAAGAGAAAAGCCAAAAATTGTATTATAATACATCCAAATCTCTTTCCATAATCTCACGATTGGCCCGTTTGAGCTCTTTTCTTGATCGCATTGATAAGGCTGGAAGCTCTTCGCTTTGGACACAGCTCTCTTTATCTCCACTTACCATAGGTCTTTTTTTCTACCCGGTGGACTTAATATGATATTAATGGTGATATTTAAAACATAGCTAGATGCTTTAAATATAAAAGTGTTGTTCGTAAGAGTAGAATCGACGTAAGTAACCTATGAAGCGGCTAGATTTCTTTAAGAGCCGCAGCTGCTTTGCTATTTATGTTCGTTGGGCCGTAGCTACGAGTCTATAATTAGATGGGAGACTGTTGGTTTAGGGGGTGGGGACCGCAAGGTTGAATGTTCTGCTTCCGTTGTGGGTGCCTGTGCTACATAAGGTTGGCCGCGTTAGTTGTTTCTGTTCCCATTTACTGCTTGCCTTGCAGCTCCAACTCCCTAAGCCTGGTGGCGTTCTCTTATTTTGCTTAGACTCGCTTGGTGAGCACTCTAATCATTGATGGGTCTTCGCTTCTCCACCCCGCGCTAACGAGCCCTGCCCACTGCGGTGTGGAAAACCTTTTCCTCTACGATATATATTATTAAATTCAATCACTTTACATCAAAAAAAAAGAGGCATTACGCCTCTCAAGCATCGGTGGTTTAGTGGTACTACCATCCTGTGCCAATCTAGTAGATAGGTTTTATGCTGAGGTTTTGAAAGTGATACTCTACTGTCGCAGGCCAGGTCCTCCCGGTGGAAGCTCATTGGCTCGGGAAACTACATCACATGACTACAGCTGAGAGACACATAAAAGTCTCTCATGTCTGCACCTAGTCAGACAGAACAGACAGAACACACAATATCAATACTATCGCATACACACACGCTCTTCATCTCACACTTGTGTCTTGTATTCTTTTATCATTTTCACTGTTCGTTTCACTCATACGTCCAGTGCGACAGTTATGAGCCCGGAGA
>KZ805600.1:0-43420 GCA_003073855.1 Periconia macrospinosa
TACGCGTGCTACTAGGTTAGATAGTTTATATTAATTCTTTAGTGCACGTAAAGTTGCAATTTCAGCCTTTTATTTTGCATCTTCTTACTATTTTTGTAATTCTTCTAGTTTAAGCTCCTCTATAGACTGTATTAGCCCATTTTAGCGCAGTGTAGGAGTAAAGGGCTCTACTAATAGCCTTCTACCCTTAGGGTGGTTCGTTAGAATATTCTAATCTATAAAAGAATCTTCTTATTAACTATTCTCTACCTATACACCTAATTAAGTTAAGATATCTATATTACTACGTAAAGTAGACAATACAGTACCCTACTAAGCTAGCTAGCTCCCTAAAGGAGTATTTATACTAGTAGAGGATAGGTTGGATATCTTGTTTATAAGGTAACTTAGGCTACTCGTAAAAAGCGATTATAATGTTAAAAACACTAGGCTAATATATGTATAAGTAGGGAAAGTAGGTAGAGAGGTAGACGTAGGTTAGTATTGTAACGAAGAGTGATCGCTGTCCTCCAGCTCTCACTCTAGGGCAACTATTTATACCCTAGGCCCTATTACCTAATCCTAAGCTAATCCAAGCCAAAGTGGGCCAATGTGGCCTAAGGCTTAACAACTATAGATATATAGCCTTAGATAAGGACGCGCTGTATAAAGATAAGCTAGCTACCTAGTCTAAAGATATTACTACGCTAGTAGCTTTAATAACTTTAGCTAATAAGGACTTTATTAACTTTAGCTTTAAAGAAAAAAATTATAACTATAAAATAGAAAAAAAAAGTAGAGCTTTTAGAAATAAGTTATTAAACTAGAGGCTTTTTTATAAAAGCGCGTAGAGGAGTAGAAGCTACGTAACACTTAAATTATTCTAAACTAGGTACTTAAGTAAGTTTAAGAGCTTAAGAACTATTCTAATATCGCGATAGCTTATAGGATATCTACCTTTTAAATAAATAGATAACTTAAGTGTACCTTTTAACTAGCTTTTATAGTAAAGGTAAAAACTAACGTAGCTTAGGAATAGGTAAAAGTATAATAACTTATAAACACGGGCGCTAATACTTTATTTATATACCTTAGTTTTATTAAGTAGAACTAGCTATAGGTATATAACTTAACTAGGCCTAGTATATATTAACTAGAAAATGGTAAAGTAAAAGAAAAAATTATAAAGGCAGTAGAAATTATTATAAAATATAGGGCGCACGTTATAATAGTTACCTACTTTATGTATTTTACTAGCCTATTTAACCTTATTCTTAGGATAGACTAAATAGACCTCTATTAACCTATACTAGGCTTTAGTAAAGGGTAGAAATCTATAATATTTAACTATAGTTATTACCTATTAAATTATCTGCGTTCTACGTTAAAAAAAGTTATATATAAAAAAAGTATTTTAAAAAGTAAGAAACGTCTACTAATAGAGTAAAGCTATATAAATATAATTAGTAGTAAAGTAGCGTTAGCGTTTATAAAAAAGCGTTCTAAAGATATTATATAGATTAAACCTTATAACTAGAAAAGGCTAGGGCGCCTACTAGAAACCTAAAAAAATAATTACAACGTAGAAGCGTTTAAAAACGTTATTACCTATAAATTTACTACTATTATAATAGCTAACTTTGTTGGATAGCGGCATTTTACTTATAGAAGTACTTCGTTATGTAGAAATATTTAAATTGCTATTAATAATCGCTTTTTTTATAAACCCTCCTATCTTAGTTCCCTCTTTACATACTAAATAACTAATTAATATAAGTCTATATAGTGGCCGCTAAAATAGACTTATATTAGTTACTTTCCTTTCGTTTATTTTCATCGTCCCTTGTCCTATTATAACCCCCCCCCCCCTATCCTATTATTCTGTTTAATAGTTGTTTTTATAACGCTGTCGCCTAGGATTCTTTACGCCTACTATTTATATAGGTAATATAAAGCACCCTCTTAAGCCACTCCTTACTTTTATTTAACTGTACCTTAGATTTAAAGTTTTTTATAAGGTTGCTTATTAGATATTATAAATAATATTTTAAAAGCACCTTTTATAAGTGTAGGTCTCTATGTAGCTTTAGGTACAGCTAGTTAGGAAGGTGCTGCCGCATCGCCTATAGGGCCTAATTATAGACCTCTTTAGCCTATATCTATTCCTATAGGTATACTTGCATTACTTTATCGTTAGTTAAAATAATAGTGTTATTTTTTTAGATTTATTTAATAATATGTTTAACGGGCAATAATATCTCTAACTTACCCTATTTAGCGTTGTAAGGAAGAAGCTGTATAGCTTCTTTATTATATTTAATTTTATAATATTTAAGTATAACTAGCCGTAGTATAGATGCCGGGGCCGCGAGTATAGTAATAGTAATTAGTAATAGTGCGGAAGTAGAAGGAAACATTAGACTTAGTATAAAAAACTTTAGACAGTGTTAATAAGCAATCTTATAGAGGAGAAGGGTAACTTATAGTAGTCTTAAGCAACTTACTTCTATTTATCTATTATAGATAGAGCTATACTATAGTTTATAGTTATAGTTAACTTTAGTTTAGGCCTACTACCTACCTTTCGCCCTTAGTTAAGAGTTAATAAGGTTAAGTTAAGATATTATTAATAGTTCTTTACTAAGTTTACTTAGGTAGAGGAGTCTACTACGTAACATTAGTTATATAACTAAGACCTTCTTAGTAATAATACTGCGATTTTTTAGTACCTAGGTGGCCCGCCTTTTTAGTTTCTTTCTTATTTTAGATATTTTTTTTTGTCTAGGTCTAACACCTACTATAAATGTTACTTATTATAATAATAGCTAACTTTAAGAAATATATAGCTAAAATAAAGTAGCTAATAATATTAGATAAAGAAATTAAAGATAAACTTTCTAAGTTTTTAAAGTTTTAGTTTAAGGCCTTTAGTTATAAAGATACTAATAAGCTATTACTATAAAGGAAAGGTATTAACTATACTATTATTTTAACTAATAATAAGATAGTACTTTAACTATATATTTATAGTTTTACGCGGACTAAAGCTAAGATAGTTAAAATCTACCTAAAAAAAAAATGCTTAGTAAAGAATATATCTAACCTAGTACTTTTTTATTTACTACTTTAGTCTTAGTTACTAAGAAACCTAAAGGAGAACTATAGATTTATATTAACTACTAAGCCCTTAACGCTCTTACTATAAAGAATAAAAATGCACTACTAGTAATTAAGAAAACCTTAGCCTAGTTAAATAAGGTTTAATAGCTAATAATAATAGATATTATTATTATATTTAATAAGGTCTATATTAAAGAAAGAGGCGAATATAAAACAGCCTTCCTTATATAATAGGGCCTATATAAGTATTTAGTAATACTATTTAGTTTATGTAACGCCCTAGGTACCTTTTAGACGCTTATTAATAAGACCCTACGGGACTTATTAAATAGATGCTATATAGCGTATTTAAATAATATTTTTATATATAGTAAAATAGAGGAGTAGCATAAGTATAATATAATTACTATAGTTAACTATCTTTATACTATAGGGCTGTACCTTAATATCGCAAAATCTAAGTTTAAAATATATAAAGTAAAGTATCTAGAACTAATACTAATAATAGAGGGAGTGGAAATAGACTTAGATAAGATAAAGATAATATTAAAATAGAAGTTGCCTATAACTCTTAAAAAGCTTTAATTATTCCTAGGATTCGCAAACTTTTATTAAAGATTTATCCTTAGATTTAGTATAATTATAAAACTCCTTATAGAGCTTATAAAGGAAGATAGACGCTCCTTTTTAATATAGGATAATAAAGTAATTTAAGTATTTAAAACCTTAAAGAAGGCCTTTACTATAGCCCTTATATTAGTCTACTTTAATTTAGATAAAGAAACGTAGCTAGAAACTAATAGCTTAGACTTTATTATAGTAGTAGTGCTCTCCTAGAAAAATAACTTTAGCGTACTCTACCTAGTTGCCTTTTTATTCTATAAAATAACACCTACTAAATATAACTATAAGATATATAATAAAGAGCTACTAGTAATTATAAAAGCCTTTAAGGAATAGAGGTATAAACTATTAGGGACGCTTACTCCTATTAACGTTATATCTAATTACTAAGCCTTAGAGTATTTTATATCTATAAAATAATTAAATTAGCGTTAAGCCTATTAGGTAGAGTTCCTATTTAAATTTAACTTTTAAATCTAATATTACTTAGGTAAATAGGGTACTAAGCTAGACGCTTTAACGCGTAGACTAGGAAATTTACTATAAAGTAATATAGATAATTAATAGTAGTACTAAGTATAGATAATATTAAAACTTTACTATTTTAAGAAACCCTAAAAGTTTAATAATTCTAGCTTATAGTACGCGGTGCAACTAGTAATAATATTTACTAGCTAATAGTAATGTACGCTAACTATATTAGCTATAATAATAGTTAAGCTTAGTAAAGTAGAAAAGTAAAGTAAGTAATTAACTTACTTAAATGCTATAGGTGCAATAATAGTAGTTAAGTTAAAGTTAATTCTACCTAAGTAACTAGAGGACGCTATAGTTAAGTTAAAGGAAATTCTATAAACTACTTTACTAAGTAATAACCTTATAGAAGCTATTAAGGTAGAATATACCTATAATAAAGATGCTAAGAAAATTATTATCTGTATAGAGTAAAGGGCGCAATAGTTACCTTATAATCTTATATATAAATAACTTATTTACTTTAAGATAGCGGACTGCGCCTATTAAGAGGGACTACTATATATATAAGGGAAAGTTTATATCCTTAACTATAATATACTGCGAACCTAGGTTATTGCCTTAAAATATAATAAAATAATCTCTAGTTATAGTAGTAAAAGGAATACGTATAGCCAACTAAACTACTAGTACTACTAGCTAAAAATAACTAATAATATTACCTAATATATCTATAATTATTAGGTATACGCTAGGACTAAACCTTTAAAATAAGGTAAACACGGCCTACTATACCTATTATTAATTCTATTGTATTACTAGGATAGCATTATAATAGACTTTATTATACATCTCCTACTATATATAAATAATAAAAGGACCTATACTAATATCTTTATTATTATTAATAGACTTTTAAAGTAAAAATAATTTATACTAATATAATTAATATCTATTAAAGTAGTAGTCTAAGCCTTTATTAAGTATATATAGTAGGAAAAAGGCTTTCTATAAAAGGTAATTAGTAATTATAGGTATTAATTTATATTATACTTTTAGAAACGCCTGTGTTAATAACTAGGTACTATACCTAAGTTCTTTATAGCCTAGTACTCTAAGACTAATAGATAAATAGAGATTATAAATACCTAGCTAAAGTAATATTTCTAAGCCTATATTAATTTCTAATAAAATAACTAGGCTATTTTTCTACCTATTACTAAATTTATTACTAACTTAATACCTAGTAAAAGTACTAGCGTAGCACTATTTAAAGTAACTAAAGAATATTTCCTATATAGTAGTATAGAACTACTAGTAGCCCTAGCTAAATTATTTACTAAACCTATAGAGATTAAAAAGGCTATAGTAGACTAGTTTACCTAGTAATTATAAGTACTAATTAAAAAGCTATATAATAATATTACCTAGGCTTAGACTAAGTAGAAAGAATATATAGATAAGGATCGCCTACCTGCGCCTTATTTTAAAACTAGTAACCTAGTTATACTTAACGCCCGGAACTTTAAGATAAAAAGGCTAAGCCCTACGCTAAATATGCACTACTAAGGACTCTTTTAAGTAATTAAGTCTATTAATAATATAGCCTATAAACTAGAGCTCCCTATTAAGATAGCTATATATAACGTTTTTTACTTATAGCTACTATATCTAGCGCTAAAGGACCCTTTACCTAGGTAGATATAGTTAGAAGACTACGTCCCTATCGCAGGTATTTTAGATAATAAATATAAATCTAAAGGTATTAAGTTTATATAAATTAATAAATAATAAACTAACTTTTACACTAGTTAACCTAGTCTACTTAAGTATTACGTTAAATAGGTAGGTTATAACAAAACTATATAGAAACCCTACTATTACCTAGTAATAGTCCTAGAGCTAGTAAAGAAGTTCTATAGGACGAATAAAAGAAAGCCACTAATAGCTCTAAACTTCTTAGAATTAATAATACGCTAGGATATAGTTGCGGCACTAATAGAGAAGGCGTAATAAAAATTATAGTATTAGATAGTTAAGTAGTACACTAATAAGATGTTATAAAAGTAGCTCTAAAGCTTATAATAGTAAGAAGTAGGATAATAAAAGATTAATATAAGACCTAGAGTTAATAGTAAAGGTAATTAATTAAGGAAAGAAACTATATAAGCTGTCCTCTAAGTATCTATTGCGAAATCAAGACCTAGTGTAATACTATTAGATTTTATTTATTTATAAAAAAAGGACTATATATATAATATATTTTATTAGTTAATTAATTATTTAATAAAAAGGAGGAGAGGACTACAAAGTATAGGACTGCCTTATTTAAAGGGGGGGGTAGTATTATAGAGCTAGTTACGTAACCTAGTTATATAACCTAGAATAGGTTAACTATTACCTGGGCCTCTATACATATATCGGCCCTACCTACCTAGGATAGCTCCTTACTATAAGTATTTTACTATATTAGGTAATAATCCTTTTATTTTATGTGCTTCTATAATTATAATATAATACCCTTATAATAAAGTAGTAGTAAAGCTGCTACTTAATAAGGGCGTTAACCTAAACGCGTAGGGTAAAGAGTATAGTAATATACTCTAGGTAGCTTTATCTAAAAGCTATAAAGTAGTTATATAGCTACTAGTTAATAAAGGCGCTAACGTTAACGTATAAAGTAAAAAGTATAATAAACTACTCTACGTAGCTTTAGAAAAAGGCTATAAGTAGATAGTAAAGCTACTACTTAATAAGGGCGTTAACCTAAACGTATAAAGTAAAAAGTAAAGTAACGCACTTTAGGTAGCTTTATTTAAAGGCTATAAATAAATAGTAAAGCTACTACTTAATAAGGGCGCTAACCTAAATATATAAAGTAGATACTATAGTAATATACTCTAGGTAGCTTTAAAAAAAAGCTATAAGTAGGTAGTAAAGCTACTATTTAATAAGGGCGCTAACTTAAACGCATAGAATAGAAAGTAAAGTAATACACTTTAGGTAGCTTTATTTAGAAGCTATAAGTAGATAGTAAAGCTACTACTTAATAATAGCGCTAACTTAAACGCGTAGAGTAGAAAGTAGGGCAACGCACTCTAGTATTTAGAAGCTATAAGTAGATAGTAAAGCTACTACTTAATAAGGGCACTATCTAACCTATTTAAGATAGTATATCCTTTATATATTAATAAGCATTACTAGATTAATATAAAGTTTTATATATAATATATAATAGTAATTAAAGTAATTTATAGTAAAGTTTTACTACTATCTATAGGGAGGATAGCTAAGCTGCACCGGCTCTAACCTTACGCTAAAAGTAATAGTTTATAGATATAGCTAAAGAGAAGAGTGCTATATATAGCTTATAAATTATATAGAGTCTTACTATATATAACTACTACTACTACTACTATAGCTCTGCTAGTACTTATTTTTTATAAATATAAATAGCTTAGAAGCACCTCTTTTTAACTCTAGAAATTATAGTATATATATAAGGAGCCGCTAGCTATTTAATTATATAATAGCTATATTACTAAAGTATATAAGGACTTTCTACTTTTATATATACTTATAATAATAGTGTTTTACTATAATGCTTAATTAAATCTATATACTAAAGTGTAAGCTTTAATTTTTAGGCCTACTGCGCTCTATCTTAGCTTATATTTTTTCTATTATATTATATTTCTTTTTAATAAGCTAAGATAAAAGCTTACTATAGCTTAGTTTAGGAATTAGTACACTAACTTAAGAAGTATAAGGATATAGTAAGTTTAATTAGGTTATTCTATTAGTTAGCAGAAAAATTAATAATAGATCTTAGTACTTAGGGGCGGCGTTATAGTATAGCTCTATATTCTAAAATAGGTATTACTATACGTTAGACTATATTTTAAAGTATATATAAAATTACTATATTAAAGCTAGTTTTAACGCTAGAAGCGCGTTAGCTAACTAAATAAATACTTAGCTATATTTTATTACTACTTTTAATTCTAAGTTAGATTTACTAATAATTTAAATACTTATAATAACTTGTATAGCCGTATATCTTATAATAAAATATCTACTAGTGTGCATAAGGTAAGATATATAGAGTTATTTTGTATTAGCTTAGATTAGTAGTTTACTTCTACTAGAAGTACCTATTAATAGGGTAGCCCTATATAAAATCGCGCCCTATAGCGCGCATAGGGCTAATAATAATTTTCTAGTATAAGGGGGAGGTTATAAAGCTAAGATAAGGCTATTTTATAAAAAATTAGAGCGAAAAAGATTTAAAGTTAGCGCTATAGGGAAGGAAGTCTATTAGGCTATAAAAGAAGGCGCTATATAAATTAGGCTTAGAAATAATAATATAAATATAATTTTTAAAAAGGAGTAGATATAGATATTTAGATTTAGCTATAATAGATTATTTTTATAGAGTTATAGTAATATTTATTATGCGTAACGTAGGTTACAAGCGAGCTAATTATATAAGCGAGCTGATTACTCTGCTAAGCCCGCACCAGATTGCTCTACAAAACATGCGATATACTATAGGATTTAGACAAAATAGTATTCTACGACCCCTTTATATAATCTATAGATATATCTGCTATAGTTTTATAAGTTTGCGCGTTATGCCTAGTCTTACTATATTACCTACAGCGTTTTTAAGATAGCTTACCTAGTTTAGTACACCTACCTTTCTTTGCCTTCTTACTACTACTACGCGCCCTAAATTCTTATAAAAAGGCTAATCGCTGTTCTTCTTTAGCTATTAATACTCCTTAATCCTAAATACGCTTTTTTTTATATAATTTACGTTGCGTGGCGGCTTTATTAGCTGCTTAAAGCTTAGTATTCTTCTTTTACGCTAATACTAGCTTATATATAATTATAGCTGCGCCTTTTGCTAGCTTTTTAAACGCCTTAACTATAGATATTAGAGAGCTATCTATATGCCTTTAAATTCTCTGCTTTACTAGCGTTAATTATAATTTAAATTCTAAAGTGTTTCTTAGCGTCTGTAACTACTAGGAGTCCTTATTAATAATAGGTAGTAAAGGCGTATAAAGCTTAATATTAAGCTTTAATATTACTACGTCTAGGTTAAAAGGAACTAAGCTAGCGCCTTAGAAGCCTTCTTAGATATTTTTTTTAGTAATTAAAGCCTTAAAAGTAGTAATAAAGTAAGGCAGGAACTTAGTTTTTATAATATAGGTAATCTGGTTGCGTATTAGATCCTTGGCTTAGTGCTTATACGCCTTCTTTAATAGAGCGAAACACCCTATATTAAGGGGCTATAAGAGATAGGATAAGTAAGTAGGTATATAGAGTGTGATAATCTTGTTAGCCTTATAGTAATTTTAGAATTTAAGTAAGTTATAGCTTTTATAGCTATTAATAATAAGTAGACGTACGGCACTAATAGTACGCTTTTTTATATACTTATTAAAGTGCTTTAGCTACTATAAACTAAGCTTATTTATTATTTAGCCGTTCTTAGAGACTGCAATAACCTAGTTAAAGGGTAGATTCTCCTTCTTATACCAGGCGGAGAGGTGGTGCTTACCCTAAAAAATAATAAAAGGTAGGATTACCTAGCCTATCGCGTTAATACTTTAAATAACTATAGCCTATTCTTAGTTACCTTATTATACGCTTTTTAGCTATCCTTAACGCTTAGAGCCTATAACTACTACTTTAGTTAATATTATACCTATTATAAAGCTAGACTTATTAAAATTATAGGTGTCTTTATCCTAGATGCCGTACTTAGATTTTGTATTCTCTATAAGGCGGAACCAGCCCTATATAACCTCTAGATCTTTATAGAGGGCTCTCTTATAGTTATACTTTTAATTAAACTTTATTATAAGCTCTAGCTGGCGCTTAATAAAGTTTGCAGCCTAGTTTTAGCCTACTAGTTCTAGGCTACGCTTAGCCTATAGGGAATTAGCTTTATCTACTATAGTAGTGAGCTAGAACAGAAATCCTTAAGCGTTTAGGTTAAGTATATTTTAAAAAAGCACCTGCTCTTCTATCTTTAGAAAATTAATTAAATTAGGTGCGCAATCGCGTTAAAAAGTAGTTCTAGTACGTTATGTGCTTAGTGTACTTTAAGGCACGTTGTAGATCTATGCAGCGCGTTATTAAAATAGTGTCGCGTTTTATTTAATAGCCTAAAGTGTAAGCTGTATTCTAGCCTTTCTTAATTCTAATAGCTAAGTAGGTTGTTAAGATATTAAAGAAACTGTTAGTTGATAGTATACTTTAGTGCGGGCTTGGTAGAGTGATTAGCTCGCTTATGTAATTAGCTTGCTTATAACCTACGTTATAGGTTTTATAGTTACTAAAAGTTAAAGTACCCCTTATTTATCTTGCTATATAGTGTATCTTACTACGCAGTAAGGAACGTTAATTACGTAGATTCCTATTATAGCAATCTAGTTAAATCTACCTAAAGAATTAATATTAACGTTACCGGTATGCGAGTCGATTAGGTAAGCGAGTTAATTACCTTTTTTACTAACAAAAAAAAGCCGTGCGTAACCGTGCATCTCCTTTATTATACTATAATAAATTCTAAAACTTTTATATATTATAAATATTATTATAAATAATCTAGATTTAAATTTTTAGAAATATTAACTAAGTAGTTCTAGAAATATATTAGATTTCAATAAAACTTCCATTTTTTAGCCCCCACCTTTTAATATCTCTAAACCTACTTATTTAAATTTTCTAAAAATAAAGTATATTATAGATAGTATACTTATAAGCTTATATTTAAAATTTTATAATTTATTATAGTGTAATAAGGGAGATGCATAGTTACGTACGGCCTTTTTTTGTTAGTAAAAGAAGTGATTAACTCGCATGCCTAATCGACTCGCATACCAATTACGTTAATTAGTATAGCACTTATAGTGTTTAGTTAAAATCTTAGTGCTGTACTATTTATTTCTTTAGGATAAATAACGTTTACTAACAGCTTCGTGCCTGCATTATATAAGTACGCGCCTAAGGTAAACTCTAAGCTTATAATAGATGTAGGGATAACTATACTACAGTCTATTATAGCGCCTAATTCTATGTTAGGCGTACTTAACGCGTTTAATAAGGCGTTAACTACTTTATTTTATCTGTCTGTTAGCGCGTTGGTGGCTGTTTTTAAACTTTCTTTTAGCTTAAGATAGAAGAATTTTAAGTTCTTAAATGGATCTACATCTAACGTAACTAGTATACAAGTTAATTAGGTATACGAGTTAATTACTCTGCTAAGACCCTACTAAAATATATTATTATTAATAGTATAACGCGATAGCTTAATAACCTTAATAGCTACTAGAGTTAAAAGAAGCTAGAATACAGCTTATATTTTAGGCTATTAAATAAAACGCAACACTATTACAGCGACGCGCTACAGCTATCTATAACGTCCCTTAATTAATAATTAGTAATTAACGCGCTAGAAAGACCTTTTAACGCAATTGCACGCCTAATTTAATAAAGCTTACCTTCTACAAAGAAGGAGTAATTCTCTAGAAGCTACTTAACTAGGACGAGCGAGGATTCCCACTCTAGCTTATAGATATCTAATCTATAGCTAATTCCTTACTAGCCGAACGCAACTAAGACCTAGTAGGTAAAAAGTAGGCCTTAGCATATGTTAAGCGCTATAATAAGCTTAAAGTAGTTTCTATTTAAAAGTACAACTATAAGAGAGCGAAATGCGAGGATCTAAGACTTATCTAGGATTGGTTCTATTATATAGAGAATACTAAAGCTAAGTATAGTATCCTTAATAAGAATACGTACAACTTTAACGAGTTAGGCTTTATAATAGGCATAATATTAATAGAGAGTATTATTACCTTATCTAAGCGTTAAGGAAAAGTAAAGCTCCTCTAGTAGAGTAACTAAGAGTAGGTTACTATAATTTAAAGCGTTAACGCAACTAGATAAGTAATTCTACCCTTTCTTATTTTTAAGGGTAAGCACTACCTATCTATATAGTATAAAGAAAATTAACTACCCCCTAAATAGGTAATAGGGCTCTCTAAGAACGGTTAGATAATAAATAAGCTTACCCTAACGTGGTTAAAGCACTTTAATAAATATACTATAAGGCGTATAGTTAGTATAGCGCGGTTACTTATTCTTAACAGCTATAAGAGCCACCACTTTTTTAAATTTAAGTAATACTATAAGGAACATAATATTATTACCTTATATATACCCCTATACTTATCGCACCTCCTACAGCTACTTAACGTTAGTTATTTTACGCCTTTAAAAAAGGCCTATAGGCGCTAAGCTAAGTAGCTAATATGCAACTATATTACCTATATTACAAAACTTAAGTTCTTACTATACTTTATTACTGCTTTTCGTAATTCCTTTACTAAAAGCAATATATAAGGAAGCTTTAGAGGCGCTAGGCTAGTCCTATTTAACTTAGAGGCTGTAATATTAAAGCTTAATATAAGGTTAAGGACGCTAATACCACCCCTTCTAAATAAGGAGCCCTAGGAGTCTAAAACCCTAAGCAATACCCTAGAAATTAGGTCTTAGTCGACGCTGGTGAAGGAGAGGATTTAGAGGCATATAGATAGTTTACTAACTTTAATAGTTAAGGCTTTTAAAAAGCTTACTAAAGGCGCTGCTGTTATAGCGCACAAGCTTATATTAGTATAAAAGGAAGTCGCTAAGCTTTAAGCTGCTAATAAAGCCGCTACGCGTTATAAATTACATAAAAGAAAGCGGATACAGGCAGAAGGGACGCTAATAGTTAAAGAGGGCTAGCGCTTAGTAGCTCTAAGGGAGTTTAGGGTGCGTAGTAATAGGAAGAAGGCGTTAAAGAAGGTGCGCACGGGAGAGGCTGGTCCCTCTTAAAGGTACTGTAAAACCTGCGGCGAGACTAGGCACAACTCACGCACCTGTTAAAAAGACGCGTAGGAGCTAGGGGGGTTATTAGGAAAGTTTTCTAGATGCCCTAATACAAGCTGGTGTTGTGATTCTTTATTAAAGGTCGTGTTTTTGGTGTGGTCTTGGCAGAGTGATCGACTCGTATGCCTGATCGACTCGTATGCCGGTTACGTTATATAAATACAAATTTTTGTTAGTCTGCGATGTGGTTTTACAAATATTGAATAGATATTAGTTATAGACGGTTTGCTCGGAAAGTATTAAATATGAAGTACAACTTGTTTTTGGCGTACGAACAATTAAATATGACTATTTTCAAGTCTAATGACAGTCTCATTTATAGATATCCAATATCCATGGATTGAATTGGGTGACAAAAGACTTGGTAAATCATGCGCACAGATTATACAAGGAAAAAGAAGGACAAAACTGATGACAAAAGTCAGCAGAACATTCACCCCCAGGTGACCTCTTCGAAATCAATCCGAAATTAATGCACCAATCATTCCGCATTTCTCACTTGCTCGGCGATCGACTCGCCTATCGAGCTCCATGTTGAAGCGCTAACAATTTCGAAAACAGGAATATCAGCATCGAAAGTCTTCCCCAGCCAATTTCTTAGCTCGATGGCAACCAAGGAATCAACGCTCGCCCCATCTTGGAGTCTCTCCTCTTGCGTGGACAACAGTACGGCGAGCTGCTTTCGGAGTGCGCCGGTGGCGATCCCTGTTGCTTCTCCTGGTGAGCTCGCATTTTTGATGATAACCTTCACGTCGTCATCCTGAGCTTTTGCTGAAGCATTCTTGGTTATGACGTCGGTGTACAGCGTATGTTGCCACAGCGGTTGCGTGAATGTAAACGGCACGTCAGAACCGTTTGCAGCCAGCTGTGCAGTACCATTGATACCAAAGATCGGCCGATATTCTTTCTCATTGATCATGGAGCAGTTCGGGTCGCAGTAAATGTCGAGCATGGCGAAGATCTCAGGCTCCCACGTAGGCACAAAGTAGCCTACCCGGTGCAAGCGCTCCCTCTGCGCGTCGGTAAATTCGGTGACGAAGCCGATGTCATGAAGAACTCCGGGGCTCATGGCTGTGGCCTTCTCTCCTATCGACAACCGGTAACGGGCAAGCCCGTCTTGATAAGAGTTGGCTCCTGCATAGCTTGACATCGAAATTGGACCTAGTACTGTGCTGACCGAAGATAGCATGATGAAAAAGTCCATGCCAGACGGGAGGACCTTGTGCAGATTCCACGAAGAAATCGCTTTGGATTTCATTGCCGTGTCCCAACCTTCGAGATCATACTTGTCAAAGGTAAGATCTTTGTACGCTCCACTTGCCTGGAAACAGCCTCTGATTGGAGGCATGCGAAGGAGGCAATCCTGAATTACGGTGGAAAGGGTATTCTCATTGACAGTATCGCACACCGGCGCTTCCACATGAACGCCTTGAGCCGTAAGCGATGATACCAGGTTTTGTGCGGCGCCTGAAGTTGCGCCAGAGCGAGAGAGAAGGATGAGATGACGCGCTCCGCGTCCAGTGCACCAACGTGCCATACTTCTTCCAATACCTCCTGTGCCTCCCGATATGACGTACGTGGCATTGGGGTCCAGATGAAGTGTACTTTTGGTGTTTCTTGTCAACACAATCTCATCTTTGGGATCGAAGACAACCACGGCTTGGTTATTCACGTCCGAGACGTGCTGAAATGCGGGAACGATTTCGGAAGCCAGGAAAGTAGCGGGCTTTTCTTCTTCACCTGAAGCCGAGAGAATATCGGTTGCACATCGTAATGAATCTTCCAAGAGATGTGGACGTTCCTCTACGACCTGACTAAGGTCCAAAAGACCGTAGCTTATGTTCGCTGGAAGGTGTAGAGCTGGCAAAAATGAAGGTGACCCAGAAATGGAGGGAGCGTATATGACACGCCCGAACTTATTGATAAAGGTCCAATCATGGTGGTTTTGGGGAGGCTCGAGACACAGCACGACATCGGCGCCTTGGAAGCCCGGATCGCGGCTGTTGTAGAACTTCTGATGCGGGTAGATGTGGCTCGCAGGGACTTGAAAGCGGCCCGAGATTCTGGTGCTCTGCTCTTCGCTGTGAACTGTGGCGAAAACCTCGGCTTTTAGTTGCTGGCACACCTGAATCGCGGCTTCTCCGACAAAGCCTGTGCACGGATACACCAGAACTGCGTCGCCCTTTCGCCATCGGCCGACCTCGGTCAGTGCGTAATGTGCTGCAGCCAAGGCCGGAATCTTTGCACATGCGCGCGCGAAGTCGATTGTATCTGGCAATTTGAGTGTGTGCGACTCCAGCGCTCGCACCCGTGATTGGAAGCTGTTCTTTACCATTGCGAAGACTCTATCGCCTTTCCTGACGGTTCCGTCTACGTCAGCACCAACGACCAAACCGGCACAAGCATGGCCAAACTGAGGCTTCGGGTTTTTTCCTTTGCCCATCGCTTTCTTGTGGTCGCGTAATTCGATGGACACGGCGTTTACTTGGATATCGATCGATCGAGCTGATAGCTTTTCTTGCGCGACCGGAGCTTCCACAAAGCGGAGTGTATCAAGCTGCGAAAATTGCGTGATCTCCAGTTTGAAATCAGCACAGTCTCCTACGTTGACCGTCTCTTTATATTGAGCAGTCAGTCTTGTGTTGGCCGCTTCTTTGAGTTGGTTACTATTGATGATTCGATCCGTATGCAAGTGTCCATCATGCTCAAAGTAATCCTGTTCATAATTTGATCCGACTTCGTGGGATGCTATTTTATCCAGGACAGCTTTAATGTGCTTTCCACTCTTTCCTTCGAAGGACTGAAGCGTCAGAAGGACTAGAGTCAAATTGTTGTTCTCCATCCGGAGCGAACGGGCTGAGCCCTCCATGATCGTAGAAACAGGGGAGCCACCAATTGATTTCTCGGCACTTTTGTCGGACACCCAGAGTATCTTCGTTTCTGTAGACATAATTTCCTGTAGCGCCGAAAACGATTCAGGTGTCATCGACGACAGACAGAGGTGATCTGGATCCGATAATAAGATGAGGATGCTGCTGTTGAGCTCTGGATTCTTAGAAGCTTCAACGAGACTGGTTCGAACTATCTCGAATCGTGAATTGTCGAGCTCGAGTTCGTTGACGATAGTAGTGTGGCGCTCGTCTTTGTAGTTGCCAGCAACAAAAACGCGCACTTTCTGGTCTACCGGGGCACTGTTTGTCTGAGCTGTTGCTGTGCAGATGACGAGACTATTTTTGCTGGAATCTTGGGACTGAGATGTGAGAACTGCCATATTTAGCCTATGTTTGCGCGAAAACTCCTCCAGGAGTGCACTCTCCATGAGAGGAAGTAGTAAGAGTAGTACACCTTCTTGCCCTATAACACTCTTGGCTTTGTCAAGCGTTGTATTAAGCTCAGGTTCCGTTCCACCATTCTGGGACGCAATGATCAAATCATAACTGCTGGATTTCAACTGAGTTGCTGAAGCGTCATAGTAGTGGATTTTGTCCCCATATTGAACAAACGCATCCTTTGCAGCTGCCAGCGTTTCTTCATCATCATCGACGATGTCGTAGGTTGCGCAAGTCAAACTGCCCGCTTTCTCCCCATCCAATGCGGCATCGAGGATACGAGGTGTTTCTTCGCTCGTGCCGAGTTGTAACACCTTCAATTCAGGCTTTTGGTGAGCCGCGAGCTCAATGTACTTGCAGGCCAAATCCAGGGGTTCAGCCTTTTCCCCACATTGCTGAACCAAGTATTTCTCAGCCTCTTTCCAGCCAAGCATGGTCAAATCGACCTTTCTCACAACATTGAACCACTGCTGATCCGGATTGGGAAGATCTTGCATATCCCCAGAGTCTTTTCGAACATCAGAGATGAAGGCCATTGTGCACCCCTGAATGTAAACTCGAAGCTCACTCGTCTTTTCCGGATTTACACCCGTGATCTCCGCAACAAAGCCTCGCGGCGTGCGCTTGACCACCTTGGAGCACGTGTGTATGGAATTAGCCTGCGGCGCCGAGAGTCCGGATGGTGCTATCCACAAGTAGTCTATTGTGGATGGCATGGCTGTCGCGATCGATTTCGTGCCACCAGCGCTAAATGCAGTGAAGCACAAATGACCAATGGCGTCTAGCGTGACAGGATGAATGACATGAGGCTGTAGCTCTTCTTCGTCGTTCCTGAGCGTCAGAATTTCCGAGACTGCCTCTTGCTGCGTGCTCACAAACTGCTCTTTGGCCAGGCGGAAAGATGGGCCGTAATCGAGACCCCATGTCTTGAGACGTTTATACATGAAAGCGTCGTCTACTGGCTCGGTACAGGCTTTCACGCTGTGTTGGTGTTGCTTGGTGAGTTTCTCCGTAAGTCTCGCCTTCTGATCCGCATGCCAATCTTCAACTTCCTCGTACTCAATCTCAATGGAGCCGTGTATATTCTTGATCCATTCATCGTTGACAGGATTCGTACAGGAGATGATGCGGAAATCGAACAAAGACGAATCCTTTGCAGCACCATTCCTCGGTCTCAAACTGGTAATCACCTCCAGAGTCTCAGTGAGACCCTCCAGCTCCATGGCGCTTGAGAAATCGATATCGCGCATCGAGAAGCCCGAAACGGTTCGTAGCGGGTCTGCGAGCTCCTTGGCGGCTTGTATGACCATGACCAGCATGCCGGTGCCCGGGTAGATTTTGCGGCCATCGACAATATGGTCTGCGATCCAGGGGAGCTCTCGAACGCGGATGAGCAATCTCCAGCGGGCGTCAAGTGGGCTCCAGTCCAAGCAACGGCTTCCGAGGAAGTCGTGCGGAAGATGCTCTCGGAGCCGGTAGGCTTTGCTCAGCCGGCTTTCGTGCCAATACGTATGCGTGTGGTCAAAAGCATATGATGGAAGATCGATGAGCATGCTTCGTGGGACCGGCTGGTCAGAGGCGAGTTCGTTGGCTAGACGGATATTGACGGGGTAATTCTCGCACCATAGATCTCCAGCGGCTTGGAGAAATGTGGTTGTGGCGGGCCGGTTTCTGAGAAGAATGGAATTGTATCCGATATCTGATTTCATACCTGAACTCTTGAGTATCTCTCGAAGTGGTCCTGTTGCATGATTAGAAAAGTGACTAGAGAAATACTGCCAGTGGTTGATGCTGACACGGTTTAGAACCTTGACATACCTTCAAGTGCCGAGTGCGGGCCGATTTCCACCAGACGATCAACGTCACTCCCGGTTCCGCACATCTCCATGACCGCGGGGCTGAACAACACTGGAGATACCATGTTATCGACCCAGTAGCTGGGATTGCATACCTCCTTTGATGCCACAAGTTTTCCAGTCACGCTCGAAATCATCGGGATCGTTTCAGTGGTTGGGGGACCCTTCAACATTGACCCTAGACTCTCGAGGTAATCTTTTGCAACTGCTTGCATTTGAGGAGAATGGTAGGCCACTTGCACTCGGAGCTTACGCGCAAATATCCCTGTGTCTTGAGCATTGAGAAGGGCATTAAGCACGTCAATGAGGTGCTCATCCCCAGCAACGGTAGTGTTCTTTGGACTGTTGACGCATGCGACCCTCAGACCGATGGATGCTTGCTCTTGCGCCAGAACCTCCGAAATAAAAGGCAACACCTCTTCTTCCGCAAGCCCAACCGCCATCATGGCACCGGCACCGTGCTCAGTGGATTTAGTAAGCTTGGAAGCGAGTACGCCGCGTTGATACGCCACCTTCCACGCGGTTTGCCGCGAAATGTATCGTCCCGCGTAGGCGGCGCCTATCTCTCCGGAGGAATGACCAACCACGGCGATCGGTGTGATGTTGATCCTGTCCAAGAGGTCCACGAGAGCGACCTGCACGACTGTGCACAAGGTCTGGCTGTATTCTGGATCATCGATCTTCGATGTTTCCTTACTTCTCATCAGCTCGTCTTTGGCAGACCAAGGACATCCCAAAAGGTTAAGATGCGCAGTAGCCTCTTCGATCGATTCTCGGTAAATAGGATAAGAGAGTAGCTCTCGCCCCATGGCGTTCCACTGCGCACCCTGACCCGTAAATACAAAGCCAAGTTTAAGAGCCGATGAGCGAGCTTTGATTGGTGTCGGTAGCGCGGAACCAAGCTCCATGAGATCCTCAGCGGAATGCGCGACCATGCTGACTCGATGCGGAAGCCGGCTTCTGTGGCTGTCGAGGGTATATACCAGCGAGTTGAAGAAAGCGTCGTCTGCAACACCGCCAAAGATCTTCTTCGATAGATACGGCCCGTAGGAAGTCACAAGACGCTCAACACCCGCTTCGTCGCTTGTGGAGAGAACGACAAGCTTTGGAGTGATTTCAGAGGAAGTCGTGTCAGTCGTTGACTCGATTTGCGGAATGTATGCCTCGTTGGGACGCGCGGCTGTGTTGTGTTTGCCATCTATGCCCCGTAGTCTCATGAAGTTGTACGCATCATCGACGACGATATGGCAATTGGCTCCGCCGTAGCCAAAGCTGTTTATTGAGGCTCTTCGCAAGCCGGGAGTTGGCCATGGAGTTGGTTCCGTTGGTATCTTGACCCGCAAGTGGTGAGTGTCGATCCGGGGGTTGATTTCCCGAAAATCGGCATTTGGTGGGATGATTCCGTTTTCCAGAGCAAAAACAGCCTGGAAGAAAAGATTTCAAGGTTAGCACATGTGGATAATCAGAAGAGTCCCTCGGGAGATGGGAAAATCGAGACAGTGCGCTATGCATGGTTTCGATTGGCGCATCGTGCACTGATACTTACTTTGATTACACCCGCCAAGCCACTCGCGCCCTCCGTATGGCCGATGTTAGACTTGGAAGCTCGGTCAGCATTTTATTAAGCTTATGCTAATCAATCGCTTACTTTAACAGAGCCGAGCAACATGGGTTCTGCGTCACTTCTAAAATCCCGAAAACAGTTACCTATGGCTGTCGACTCCAACGGATCGCCAAGGGGGGTTCCCGTGCCGTGAGCCTCGCAATATCGCGTCAGGCTTTTCGAAAGCCCCGCTTTCCTGTAGGTCTGCTCTATCAAGAGCTGTTGAGCAGCCTGGCTGGGTTGCGTGATTCCAGGCGTACGTCCATCCTCATTCGCACCCGTGGCCCGTATCACCGCGCGAATGATGTTGCCGTCGCGTATCGCATCATCGAGACGCTTGACGAGCATGACGGCAATGCCCTCGCCGCGAGCGTAGCCATTGGCGCGGGAATCAAACGAATACGACCGGTTGTCCTTTGACAGCATGTTGAGATTCGACAGCATGGCAAACGTCTCGGGTCCAAATGTAAGATTGCATCCAGCGACCAAGCTCATCGAAGATGACTGTGTACGGAGTGACTGTACAGCCATATCCAGCGCCATGGCGCTGCTGGAACAAGCGGAGTCGACCGCTATGCTCGGGCCCATTAGGTTGTAAAAATGCGAAATTCGGTTGGCGAGCATGGCTGCGCCGACGCCGTAAGCACCGTACGTGGGTAGATCATCACCGTCTTTGGACGTCTGAATCAAGTAATCGTGCGTGAAACACCCAGTGTAGACTGAGGTCTCCGATTGCACCACGGTTTCGATGGGGATACCTGCGTTCTCGAATGCGTGGTACGAGACTTCGAGGAGCTTTTGTTGCATGGGGTCCAATGCGTTCGCTTCAGTGGGGGAAATGGAGAAGAAGTCTGCATCGAAATCCGAGATGCCGTCTTTGAGGAAATTGCCTCCACGCATGGGTAACTGTTTTTGCACAGCGTGTTAGCGCACTGGATCTTTGATCCAGCATTGATGACTTCTGCGTATATTCTTTGGAATTGAAACTCACGCTATTGTGTCTGTTCTCTTTACGATAGTGTCCGTTGACGTTGATGCGATCGGCGGGGAAGTCACGTGCAGCATTTCTCTGCTCCATCAACATCTCCCAGAACCCTTCCGGTGTATCTGCATCGTCGGGGAATTTGAACGAGAAACCAATGATGGCAATTGGCTCAGTGCCATTCCCATCAAGCTCTGAGCTCTCACTGGGTGGAGTACTGTCGCCAGCACTGGATGTGGGAGGACTCTGGTCTTTCATGAATGGAGCCATATCTCAAGTAATACAATCTGAAGAGGATGGAGAAAGGTAGATGATGGAACTTCACGATTAATTAGTAGAAGTGGAGCGGGTGAATTTGGAATAAACCGTCCTGCTGAGATATATGTTGTACGAAATGCTGCTCTTAGCGAACCGTGAAAATGTGATCTGCGTTGCCGGTTTACCTTCTCCCTGCATGATGCACAATTGACTTGGCACGAACAACTATGAACTCTTATAATTGCTCCTTCAAGAAGGTGGGAGACAGAGCTGAGAGAGCTAGCGACCGGAATCAGGACTCCAAAGACCGAAAGCATGCACGCCGGGCGCTTAAAGCAGTATGCAAAACTACCTACAATTCGGCCTGGGTGCAGAACTGCTGCCTCAGCCAGGATAACGGATATGGGTAAAATCCTCTCATCAACTTCGGACTCCGAAGACTTATTGTATGCAGAGTGACTCGCCGATTGTCTTATGATGTGGGATTTAGTAGTGGAGGCTAGTTGTTCCAATTGCCGTGTTGGGCATGTCCGGCTCCAATGATGCGGCTGGCTTTTGTGACTGAGCCTCGGCGAGGCATACTCCAAATGCATTGAGACTGGAGAGAAATATGAAATGAGAATCTCGCTGGTGATGTTCTAGGCCTTTGGAAAACGATGATAGCGCAGTTGATTTGATTTGGCCATGATTCCATCCTATACATGTTTTGCTGCCTGACAGGATTAGAGAGACAGAACTGTTCTCAACGGCTATATCAAGAACTCAAGTTTCTTCTATTGTTCTTGTATCTCTGTCGGCTAAAGATCAGGTACGGATAGATTAGAGTTGATCAGATTGCTGGCACTTTTGATGAAGCAGGCGATGTCTAAAAGCCTTATGCTTGCCAGCATATCTTCGTATCTTTATTCACAAATTTTAGGTTGCAATTTAACATTGTGCAGACGCTTTCATTCTATCCATTTGCTCATGGTTTCACTAAGACGTGGATGGGATTCAGACTTGGTACTTATATTGTGCTTGCAAGAACGAAAACAGATCTAAAACTTGCGCGGGCTTGATTGCACACGCCAGTTTGTAGTCACTTGTATTTTACTGTTCCCGCCATTTGAATCTCGGTTGCCTTGCGTACCACCTACTTTGAATGAGTACAGATCGGCTCGCTCATATCGAAGATCATCGCATACCTTGAACATTAACCAGCGGTATATCCGGATCTGACAATCGCTCAAACTCGGATTCAAATCTGCCAGAAACCCCTTTCTTATTGGACCATGGCTGAGGCGCCAAGGATGAAACACCTGTGCTGGAACCAACACCTTTCTGCGTGGCAAAAGCGTTCGATTTGAAGATATGTTGCAACGCCGGAGGAATGGCTGGGATGTTTGCGTTGATGATACCGAGCAGGGGGACGAGGGCGGCAAAAAGTGCTGCAAGATACAAAAATGCGATTAGTGTTAATCCCGTGTGCCGCATAAGTGGACCTGACTCACCCATAGACGAGAGGCTGTATGTAGCGTCGGTGAGATCCATCTCCTTGTAGAATTTGAAGCGTACTCCCATGATGGCGAGAATACTGCGGTAATGTGAGCTAAAGGAGGAAGTACACCAAGGTTACAACCAACTAACCTCAGACCAAGTCCAAATACAAACACCAATCCAAGCTTTTTTCCGATTGGTAGTTGTAAGGAGCTCAATATCGGCACGGGAAGACAGATGATGATAGCATCGAGAACAATGTCGACGCTACCCCACATCAGATACTTGACGTTGTCATCGCCACAGTGACCCGGCATGGTGGGATACCAGCTTTTCTTTACCGGAGTACAGTAAAAGGCGAAGTGGAAAAAAGACGCGATACCATAAGCGATCGAGACAGCGACCGCAACGTAGCAGAGGCGGATGAACTTATTCTTGATGTAGAAAACCTCGATATAGAAGAACAAGACAGCAAGCTTGGTTAAAGTGCATGTTGTAATCCACATAAGGTCGACTGCATACACAAGCTGAGGCGAGAAATGTATTAGCTTTCGCGACTCTCAATTTCTTGATGATCGTCTCGCTAAGAGTCGTTGAAAGGGATGATCTTTTTAGAAGACACTCACTTTCAAAAAGGTGGTCAGAACGCCGGTCCCACCAATTGCGAAAGCTTCCCCTATGTGCATACCTAGCCCTCCTTGGAAGATCAGGCACAGCGAGATGCTGTAACGCGCGGTCATGACAGTCTATTGCAATATGTCAATCTTTATCCCCTTGGAGATATGCGCTGAGAGAAGAATAGAACATACTGTTGCGGCGATGATAAGCCAGTCTGATCCCTGGAGACCTGTGCGTCGCAATCGGCGCGACCACAGACGTAATCCTAGCGTGAAATAGTCAAGAAACAGCAGTGTCGTCTCCACCGCCAGATCCATCTTTGCGCCATCATTGCGATGAAAAGTGTCTACGAAAGACATGATGTACAGATTGAAAAGTAGAAGCAGGACTTAGAGCATAGTATACCTACATCTCTGTGATGAACAACCTGCATATGCATACGGACATGCCGGGTTACCATAATAGAAAAATTAATAAAAGCCTTCACCGGTAATGGCCAGGCAGCACCGCCAAACAAGATACAGACTGCGGCGTAGTGCAGGATAACATGCAAGTAGCAATATCCGGTGAAGGCGCTTTGGCTAATAACCCCCCAGAGCCAAGTCTAGCCTTGGCTACAAACATCGGGGCTTATTATCAACCCCATGCGCTGTGCTTGCCTTGGTTACAGCGTTTGTGATTTCTTCTCGACGAGTGGAAGGCTTTGCTGGAGCAAGCCGGCGGGCGATTTACATTCAAAGGTGTGACACAGCCTGCGGGATCGAATCTGGCCATACTCGAGGCAGAGTGGGAGCCGTGACGGCCAGGGGCGATGGTGGAGGGGGTTGGACAAGAGACGTAGGTCACCCCTTGGCCCGCTTACCCACAGAATGTCCGTACCGAACGCGTCCAATTGAACCGAAATCAGAGTTCACATCCTCATGGCGGTTGGTTTTGTCTCATTGTGGCTGGCAGTGCCCCCCTCGTAGGACCCCACGCCGCCGCAACTGCTTGATTTTGCTTGCCGGCAATTGCCAACAGATGCGGCCCAGCATCGTGCGCAGAACCACGTTTCTGATTCTGGTAAGCTGTTAGGACACCCGCATATTCTTTGTAGCTGACAATCGTATTCCTGCGCATGCAGGGCACGGTGCAGGTTCGTTAACCGATTTGCCGTTGGCGAATCTGCAGCAGCGCTCCTACATGTATCTACGCGTCGAATGAGGATACCGGTAATGCACCTGCGGCCTAATTTCAAACCTGGAAGGCGCCGAACCCGACGGTGTGGGGTCGGGGTTCATACTACAAAGGTACATACTTCATGGCTGGTCCGTCGCCACACGCGCTCCACACCGCTAAATGCGAGGCGAAGATCGGTCAGGGCGGAAAGAGCAAAACTTGACGAGACTGGAACTTCTTATTTGAACGTCTGCAAGAATGAATTGGAGTCCACGAAAAGAGAAGAACAAAAATGAATCATTATCAGTGTGAGCATAATCGACGCACTTGCTATTATTACAAATTGCGATTGTAGAATGCGAATTAGAGTGTCCTCCGCTCCAGATATACATATATCTCGAGCTCATAGCGTATAGACCAGCTTACTCCCACTTACTCTACCAGCTCGTAGCTCGTCTAGCCCTCTGAGAGCGCCTTCCAGTCCGCCTCCTGTTTGATTCACAGATATAGATATCGGTTTGACCACACCCTTTTCAAGAAGACTCCGACTAATTTCAATGAACTTAGTAGCGTATTGCATTTCGTCGGGCTTGGCAGGTACCGTCTTCCCTAGGAACATATAAGGGTCTCCAAAAGCATCGTAACCCATCGTAGACTGAGGGGCCTGCATCTTCGGATTGCCCTTTCTCATTGCGATCATGCTTTTCATCGTGAGCGAGTTGATGGTAGTGTAATAGCTCTTCTCTTGATCGCTCATCGCTTTTGCGCAAATATCCCCTCCGGTTGCCATGCAGTCCCACGAGTATCGAAGTTGATTGTTTGTGTACGCTTTGATATCGGCGGCGCAGGATGGCGAACTGTAGTCAAACACGACATCTGCACCCAGCGCTCGAATCTTCTCGAAATTGTGTGGGGAACATGTCGCGATTACTTTGAGCCCAGACGCCTTGGCGAACTGTATGCCGTACATACCCACCGCCGTGCTAGCGGCGTAGATGAGGATGGGAAATGGCTTTTCTGCTGGAGCGGTGGGGAGAGGCAGCTGAAGAGTCTTGTATAATGACTGTCCGACCGTAACCAATGCGACGCCCAGCGTTGCCGCTTCTTCAAAGCTGATGTTGTCCGGTATGTGGAATTGTATTGCTGTCTTCGCGACTATGACGCCAGCGAAAGCTCCATTATCATGGTTGGTGCGATCCCTTTCACCATGAGGTTAGTATCAAAAGCGAAGAAGTGACTCGGGGGAACTTACGCTCCATGGACGAATGCACCAATTCGATCGCCTTTTTTGAAATTTGAAACTTGCGGACCAACCTCCCTCACGACGCCGGCGTAGTCGCAACCGACTCGAGACCCTAGATCTGCAGCCCCGTAATCAATTTTCTTCCAGTCAGATGGATTCAATGCGATGGCCTTCACATCCACCAAAACCCAGCCCTCGCGGAGTTTCGGTAAGGGAACTGTCTGAACGCCTGCTCCTTCCCCCGGCTTGAGCACCACGATGGCTTGGGTTTGGCTGGCCATGTATGTTGCAGCTCGCTGGTAAGATGATGCGAAGAAAAAAGACAGTGCTCTTTCAAAGCAATTCAATTCGGATCTTTTAGTGGTTCTAGATGCTTGTTATACGGCATTCTATCGTACTCCGTGTAGGAAGTGGATTATGCGCGGCATTGAACGAGTATCGACAGGCCTATGCATGCTGACTGCAGCCCAACGAACAGGGGTGTATGCAACGCCGCATTCTGCCAAGGATATGTCATGAAATCTCCAAGAGTACAACCTATCGTTACATCAATGTCCGTTGCCTTGTCTCTGATTGATGTGTCGACCACAGAACGAGACGGTACGAAGACTACCCTAGTTCGTGGACCGTGCTCACTCCACCAACACTTGTATTTATGCTGTTTTGAGTACTAGACTCCGTTTTGCACGCGACGCGAAAGGGTTTCTGATTCCTTTTTCACTTTGTCTAGACAATCCTCCTGGCCCATAGGCGTTGTATAAGATGTACGTTCCCTATGGTCCCTGCCTTGGAGCGCCTCATCGATTCATGCAGACATCAATCTTACCATCACCATGTCTAGATTCATCAAAATGGAAGTGGTAATGGTAGCTGCGGCGTGGGCGGCAAACTCACTGGGAAGCTACATGCCAATTCAAGCAAACCCTCTTGAGGGGTTGATCTCGCGATACAGCCTAGGAAATAATATCTCCGCGGACCTTTGCGCACGGCTTTCCCCCGATGCCAGCGTCTACCTCCCCAGCGACAATGACTTCGCCAGCTTCACACCCCGATGGTCGAGTTACTCCACTCCAAACTTCACAGTCATTGTTGAGGTAGCTACAGAAGAGGATGTCATAGAGACCGTCAAATACGCAAATGAAATCAAAAAGCCGTTTCTTGCTGTCAACAACGCACACGGGGCTATTTCCACGGTTGGTCGGATCAACAACGGGATCCAGATTTCCATGAAAAACCTCAAGGGCGTCACGGTAGCAGCAGATGGGAAGACTGCTACATTCGGTGCTGGAGTTCTGGCTAAGGATGTCACGGATGCATTATGGGCCGAAGGAAAACAAACCGGTTAGATTCTCGCACTCCATTGACGAATTGCGATGGTTTCTGACATGAACAGTAACGGGTGGATGTGAATGCGTCAGCATCGTCGGGCCAGGACTCGGTGGCGGTCACGGCTTCTTGCAAGGAAGGCGCGGCTTGATCTCTGATCAATTTGTGTCTTTGAACGTTGTAACTGCCGACGGTGCTCTCGTGAAAGTTGACAAAGACCACGAGCTCTGGTGGGCGATGCAAGGCGCTGGCCACAACTTTGGCATCGTCACGTCCATAACATCGAAGATCTACGACGTGGAGCGGCCCAAATGGGCTTACACAACTTTCATCTTCACCGGCGACAAGGTGGAAGGTCTCTACTCCACCATCAACGACAAGTTGCTGAAGAACAATACTCAAGAGGTCAACATCATCAACTACTCCTTCTTCACAAACGACCCCACTGTCGATCCAGCCAATGTAAGCAAGCCCTATTTCATCTACAGATCCGTCACAAACTGACACTCCTAGCCGGTCATCATGTTCTTCATTCTCCAAGAGGGAGCCGAAGAAGTGGACGAGCAATTCACCGCACCTTTTACAGCCCTCGGCCCCGCCGCGCAAATGGGTGGAGGAGGCGACTACAGAGACCTCCCTAAATGGACCGGAAACGCCAACGACCAACTCTTCTGCCAAAAGACCGGGTTTGCCGCCTTCCGATTCCCCCTCGAGCTCCAGATCTACGACATCCCCGCCCAAAGACTCGTCTACGATACCTACAATGCGGCCATGAAAGAGACGCCCGCTCTCAATAACTCCATAGCCCTCTTTGAAGGCTACTCTATGCAGGGCGTGAAAGCGGTGCCGGCAGAAAGTACCGCTTACCCCTTCCGTGATAGCCCCCTGCTTGTTGCGCCCGTCATCTTCTTCGTGCCCAGTAGCCCGGAGCTCGTCAAGAAGGCGGAAGGGCTGGGCGCGCAGATGCGCGATATATTGTTCAAGGCGAGCGGCCAGCCGGAGATGCGGGCGTACGTCAACTACGCGTTTGGGAACGAGGGACCGGTGCAGTGGTATGGGAGTGAGGGATGGCGCCAAGAGAAACTGAAGACCCTCAAAAAGAAGTACGATCCGGCCGGGAAGTTTAGTTTCTATGCACCAATTGCGTAGAGTGCGGTCCTGTTTGTAGCGGGCTTGACGCCTGTCGTGTAAACCTCTGTAACAGGCGTTTCTTGAACGAATCAGCATGCGAAGTCTATAGAAGTGGTATCATAATATGAACATCAATCAATCTTTCCTCTCGCCTTCCAATCGAAGGAGCTACTTCTTTTACCAGCATAGCGTTATGTGTGTCTGCTCCAATCATGTTGTTGACATTCGGATGGAATGGCACGGTTATCTTGCACCAATCAAAGCCCCAGACATATACAGTCTACATCCATGTCAGGCCTGCAATTCGGGGCACCGAGTACGCCCTGAAAAGCATGAGGTGCGGGGGCTACATAGCAGAGTATAATGACAGCGCAATGCGGGGCTCTGAAACCTGGCTTGCAGCTACTTCCTGCTGTGCATGCGAGGTTATCAGAAACTAGCGCGCACTCATCCATTCATTAGCGGGGTCGTGCAAGGCATCGCTGCTATGGCTGTTCGGCTTCGGGCAATATTGCCAGATGATGCTTTAATGCTCTTTGAGGAGATCAAATCCGAAGGTCGATACATTCATGAGTATATGACTGCATATCCTGTTAATCTTTATTATTCTACGGCGGATGCAGATACAGCTACTCTAGAGCACCTTATCCATGAATTCAAAACCATGGGAAATCCGGAATCTGAGGAGACAGAAGTTCCTGAAGGTTGGAGGGGAGATGGCGTAGCATTATTCACTACTTTACTGGCGGAAGAAGATGAGGCGGCTGTGACGAACCTGCCGACGCAAGAGCTAGCTTTTTAGCTTTTAACGCTTTTACTTTTATATATTTTATAATATTTTTTAGGTACACTAACTTTATTACATAGCTAACTTATTAGACATAGTTCTTTTTACCTATAATTTTATTAGTAAAACTAAATAAATATATATAAACTATATAAATAAAAAAAACCTTATTTTTAAACTTTAACCTATCTCCTAAGTATTTTAAATCTTTTTAAAAAAAATAAGTTACCTTTTTTACTAGGCCTAAATTTAAATTTAATTAATAATAGGCTTTTTTAACTATTATAACCTGCTATTAGCTTTATATATAAACTTTTAATACTTTACTTTTTTTTAAAAAATAAATAATACTACAGTTATAATACGCCTATTTAATAACTTATTTAATAACTAGCTTTATCTATAGTTTACTATATTTAGTTATATTTAAAAAAAAGCTTAATTACTAGCTATTTATATATAAGCTTAATTAATAACGTATTAGATTAGTAAGAGCGACAGACCACCTTAAGCGACAAAAAAAACACGCCTAAAAAAAGTCCGTGCAGTACCGTGCATCTCTACTACTATACTATAATAAATTCTTTCTAGTTACTAAAAGTTAAAGTATTCTTTATTTATTTTACTATATAGTATATCTCGCTACGTAGTAAGAGACGTTATTAATTTATTAACTACAACCTAAGAATACTTTTTTAAGTTGTTAGCTTCTCCCTAGATAATATAATTAGCCCGGCACCTAGTTCTAACTAACTCGTTTAGGTTTCTATAAGCTAGCTCGCTAGCCAAGCTACTTAGGTAGTTATCCTAACTAAAGAATACGCTATTTATAGTATTCTCCGCTTTCCTATAGTTTTTAGCGTTCTAGGACCTAAGTATAACCCTACTACCGTATAAAAGAATCTTTAGTATATAACTAAAGAATACTAAAGATTATAATATTATATACCCTTCTAGGTAGTTAAAATATAAGCTTAAGCCCTAAAGGTAAAGAAAGGGTATTTCTAATAGTAGAAAATCCCCTAGGGCTACTTACAAATCCTATTTTAGTAACTACTATAAAAGATATAGCTACCCTAGCTAATAAAATTACTGCAATAATTCTAGGGAGAGGAACTATCTCTATTATAAGTATTTATTTGTTAGAAGTTGTTAAGCTTACTAGAAATTAAGGACCTATTAGATAAAGATACTAAGATAGACTCTACTTATAGAGATAATACGTAAGGCTACACCTTTTACAGAATAGATAAGATATTAATAATTATAGAGTAAGCTCTATAATATTAATTATAAGTAGTATTTAGAAGTATTATAAGTTGTATAGAAGGATGTATTATAACTTTAATATAGAAAGCTCCTTAAAATACTAGTAAGTTAAGTCTATAATAGATAATATAAGCGGCTAACTTTTACTAAGGGCCTAAATAATAAAAAGATAAATAAGTAGTTGGATATTAGGCATGCGCCTTCCATTCCCTAGATTAAAAAAAATAGCTAATAAGCTTATAGATATTATATATTAACGCTTATGCTAGATGGAAAGCTTTTCTTTACACTAATTAGTCTAAATCTATAGGTAAATTTGCGTTATTAGATAATAGAGACTTAAAAGCTAATAAAGTTTTTAGAAAGTATTAGATATTAGAACAGAAACTAGAATATAGGCTATGTACCTAGTCCGCCCTACGTATCTATTAATATCTACTAACAGCAACTAGTAACTTTATAGACTAATTCCTATCTATAAAGGTAATTAGTGTAGATATCTCTTCTACCTAGCCTAGTTTTACCTTTTTAAATCTTAGATTTAAGCTTAATAACGTTTAGTATAAGTGGACTTACTAACTAAACAGCTTTAATTATATCTATGTACGCCTTATACTTTTACTAACGTAAAGTAGTAATATTATCTATAAATAGAAACTAGGGAAGCTTTTAGATATAACTAATAATTAAAGATAAGTTATTACTTTATAAATAGTAGCCTGGTATTAATAACCTAGACTTAGGCTCCAACGCTAAGTATAACCTAGTGTCGCACTTTTATATACGTAGGGTAGTTGTTTACGTCTAATATATAAATATAGTATATTATATATAATTGTATTATATATAAGGGTTCACCTTAGCCGTAGCTTATTTATAGAAACTATAGTAAGATTACTAACGTAGATAGCTCTTACATATATTTATAATAGTACTTTACCTATAATAGCTAGGTATTAAGACTAATAGATAAATAATAATAGAAAACGTTATAAGTATATTTTATAATAGTAAGTTATACTTTTATAGTAGCGAGATACTAACCTTTACTACCTATAGTAAGAAAGATAGCTAAACTATACTAGCTAAAGGGTTACCCTAAAGGTAATAAGGATATTTTTAGGATAAATAGTATTTTATAGTTAATCTATATACGTGCTATAGCTCCTGGATTTAGCTAGCTACTTTTCCTATTAATTCTATAACTACTAGATTTCTAAATACTTATACTAGAGCTATCCTATTTATTTATTTTTAGTTATTATATAAAAATAAATTTAATATTACGCTGTTACTAGAATAACTAATACTTATATTTAGCTAGTAGAAAAATAGATTTAAAGAAAGTACTAAAAAGATGCTACTATTACTAGTTATTATAAAGTTATAAGTAAATTAATATTTAAGCGAGTTCGTAGCGTTTATCTATTAATAAACTACGTAGCTTAAGGTAGCCTTTACCTATTTATATTTAGGATGAGTATTATAAAAATGCTTTACTTATTCTATTAAGTTATAACCTTATTTATTACATCTTAGTATTATATACTAAATAACTTATACTTATCTAACCTTATGTAATATAAAGTAATATTATCTAAGTTTTTAACGTAGGTTATAAATAAGCTAATTATATAAGTAAGCTAATTACTCTACTAAGCCCGCACTAAAGTATACTATTAACTAATAGTTTCTTTAATATCTTAATAACCTACTTAGCTATTAAAATTAAAAGAGGCTAGAATATAGCTTATACTTTAAGCTATTAAATAAGACGTAATACTATCTTAATAACGCGCTATATAGATCTATAACGTACCTTAAAGTATACTAAGTATATAACGTACTAGAACTACCTTTTAATATAATTACGCGCCTAATTTAATTAATTTTCTAAAGATAGAAGAGTAGGTGCTTTTTTAGGATATACTTAACCTAGACGTATAAAAATTTCTATCCTAGCTTACTACTATAGTAGATAAAGCTAATTCCTTATAAGCTAAGTATAGCTTAGGACTAGTAGGCTAAAACTAGGCTATAAACTTTATTAAGCGCTAGCTAAAGTTTATAATAAAGTTTAATTAAAAATATAACTATAAGAGAGCCCTCTATAAGAATCTAAAAGTTATATAAAGCTAGTTCTAGCTTATAAAAAATATAAAATCTAAGTATAGTATTTAGAATAAAGATACTTATAATTTTAATAAGTCTAGCTTTATAATAGGCATAATATTAACTAAACTAGTAGTTATAGGCTCTAAGCATTAAAAATAGCTAAAAAGCGTATAATAGGGTAACTAAAAGTAGGCTATAGTTATTTAAGGTATTAACGTAATAGGCTAGGTAATTCTACTTTTTATTATTTTTTAGGGTAAGCACTACCTTTCCGCCTAGTATAAAGGGAAGAATCTACTTTTTAACTAAGTTATTATAGTTTTTAAAAATAGCTAGATAATAAATAAGCTTAGTTTATAATAGCTAAAGCACTTTAATAAGTATATAAAAAAGTATACTATTAGTACTATATGTCTACTTATTATTAATAACTATAAAAACTATAACTTACTTAAATTCTAAGATTACTATAAGGCGAATAAGATTATTATACTTTATATACCTACTTACTTATCCTATTTTTTATAGCCCTTTAATATAGGGTGTTTTACTTTATTAAAAAAGGCGTATAGGCGCTAAGCTAAAAATCTAATACGTAACTAGATTACCTATATTATAAAAATTAAGTTTCTACCTTACTTTATTACTATTTTTAAAGCTTTAATTACTAAAAAAAATATTTAAAAAAGCTTCTAAGGCGCTAGCTTAGTTTTTTTTAACTTAGACGTAGTAATATTAAAGCTTAATATTAAGCTTTATATACTTTTACTACTTATTATTAATAAAAACTTCTAGTAGTTATAGACGCTAGAAAATACTTTAAAATTTAAATTATAATTAACGCTAGTAAAGCAGAGGATTTAAAAGTATATAGATAGCTTTTTAATATCTATAGTTAAAGCGTTTAAAAAGCTAGTAAAAGGCGCAGCTATAATTATGTATAAGCTAGTATTAATATAAAAGAAAAATACTAAGCTTTAAGTAGCTAATAAAGCTGCTACGTAACGTAAATTATATAAAAAAAAGTATATTTAGGATTAAAAAATATTAATAGCTAAAAAAAAATAGTAATTAGCTTTTTTATAAGAATTTAGGGCGTGTAATAATAGTAAAAAAGTAAAAAAAAATAGATATACTAAACTAGGTAAGCTATTTTAAAGATGCTATAAGTAATATAGTAAGACTAGGTATAACGCGCGAACTTATAGAACTATAGTAGATATATCTATAAATTATATAGCAGGGTTATAGAATACTATTTTATCTAAATCTTATAGTATATTATATGTTTTATAAAGTAATCTAGTGCGGGCTTAGTAGAGTAATTAGCTTGCTTGTATAATTAGCTTGCTTATAACCTACATTAAAGTTTTATCTTATTACACTATAGTAGGGGGTTAAGAAAAAAGAGTAATTTTTTTTTCTACTTTTTTAAATAGCTATAACTTTTGCAATTTAAGAGCTATAAATATAGTTTTTATAGATTTAAAAAGCTAAGATCTAGGGGATTAATGGGGTAATATTGCTTGGCGCCAAGACTTTAGTGTAAATTTTATATATAGGCTTAAAATAAGTAGTTTGTTTTGCTCTTTCTTTCTAGCTATATAACTTTTTAAAAGTAGTATATATAAGGACTAAAAAAATATACTAACTAAAATAGGCCTAGTAAAAAAGAATTTTATAGAATATAAAAGCTAGTTATCTAGTAATATTTAAAGTTATTATTTACAACATAAATTTTACTTTTTTTAAAAAGGCTATAATTTTAATAATAATAGAAATATAAAGAAAAAAGTACTATATTTATATACTAGACCTAAAAGGCTAATAGCTACTAATTTTAGTTTAAGCTTAGTAAGTAATATTAAAAATTTAGCTTTTTTATTTTTTCTATATTAAGCTTTTATAACTTTTTAAATACTAGAGCTAAAATTATAAGTTATATATATTTTAGTAACTAAAAAATAAGTACTATTAAAATATACTATTAGTAAGAAATTACTAAGTATTTTAAAAAATAAAAAAAGTCTATATATTTTCTACTTGTACTTTTATACTAAATTTAAAATTTTTGCTATTTTTAGTACTTCTATTTATAGTATATATACTTAATATACTAGTATTTTTTTTTAAAAAATATAATATTTATCTATTTTAAAGCTATATTAAAAAAAGAATATTTTACTTTTTTAGTAATATTTTTATTTTTTATTAAGAAACGTATAAAAAATTTTATACTATATAATTATACTAGTATATAGTTTAATATAGTATAATATAAAGATTTTTTATACCTTAAATAAAAAGTTATTAAAAGTTAAAAAAGTAAAAATAAAATCTACCTATTTCTAGGTATTATATATTTCTCTAAATATATACTAAGCTAAATTCTAATAAATAGCTTTAAAGGGCTAGATTCGGCCTCTATAAATTTATAATAATTATATTTATAGCTCTTAAATTGCAAAAGTTATAACTATTTAAAAAAGTAGTAAAAAAACTTTGTACTTTTTTTTTGTCACCCTACTGTATATTTCTTTTAATCTATTATTCTCTCTATCTATTTTAATTAATTATATATAACTACCTTTTCTCCTTAGCTTAAATAAGAAAGACATCTTTTTATTTTATTAACGTAGGTTATAAGTAAGCTAATTATATAAGTAAGCTAATTACTCTACTAAGCCCGCACTAAAGTATACTATTAACTAATAGTTTTTTTAATATTTTAATAACTTACTTAGCTATTAAAATTAAGAGAGGCTAAAATATAGCTTACACTTTAGGCTATTAAATAAAACGTAATACTATCTTAATAATGCGCTGCATAGATCTATAATATACCTTAAAGTATACTAAGTATATAACGTACTAGAACTACCTTTTAACGTAATTACGCGCTTAATTTAATTAATTTTCTAAAAATAGAAGAGTAGGTGCTTTTTTAGGATATACTTAACCTAAACGCTTAAGGATTTTTATTCTAGCTTACTACTATAGTAAATAAAGCTAATTTTCTATAAGCTAAGTATAGCCTAAAACTAGTAGGCTAAAACTAAGCTATAAACTTTATTAAGCACTAGCTAGAGCTTATAATAAAGTTTAATTAAAAGTATAACTATAAAAGAGCCCTTTATAAGAATCTAAAAGTTATATAAGGCTAATTCTACCTTATAAAAAATATAAAATCTAAGTATAGTATCTAGGATAAAAACACCTATAATTTTAATAAGTCTAGCTTTATAATAGGTATAATATTAACTAAAGTAGTAGTTATAAGCTCTAAGTATTAAGAATAGCTAAAAAGCGTATAATAAGGTAACTAAGAGTAAGCTATAGTTATTTAAGGTATTAACGTAATAAGCTAAGTAATTCTACTTTTTATTATTTTTTAGAGTAAGTACTATTAAAAACACTAGGCCAATATGTGTGTAAGCAGGGAAAGTAGGTGGAAAGGCAGACGTAGGTTAGTATTATAACAAAGAGTGATCGCTGTCCTCCAGCTCTTACTCTAGGGTAACTATTTATACCCTAGGCCCTATTACCTAATCCTAAGCCAATCCAAGCCAAAGTGGGCTAATATAGCCTAAGGCTTAACATTATCCCCCTTTTAGGGGCTTATTGTCCCGATAAGGGTGCACCCAGCCATTCCTATAATAAACTAGTCCAGCGTAGCAAGTCCTTTAAAAGGTAAAAGTAAAGGTAAAAGGTGCGGGGTAAGGGCTGCTTACTTACCTAGGCTAGCCTAGCGCTAGCACTAGGGCCGGCCGGAAAAACCTTTTTCTAGTCGCTAGCTAAGCCTATAAATAAGCTCCCCCTTTACCTCTCTTCCTTTCTTTTTTAGCTTACCCCTACTATAGTAAGGTATATATACCCCTTCTAGCCTAATTAACCCTTTTCTTAAGAATTTTTAGAAATCTTAAAGAGATAGAGATTGGCGTAAATTATTCTAGTTTAGCGTAGTCTATAGCTAACTACTTTTAATAGCTCGGTTCTTCCCTAACGACGCCCTCTTAGGCATATTTTTCTCTAATTCCCCTACGCTTTACCTTTTTAGGCCCTAACGAATCTAGACGCGCCTTTTTAGGCTTCTTTTTCCGCGTAGAAACCTAATATAAAATAAATAAGGCTAAATTAGCACGAATTGGCTTTAAATATACTATATCTATAATAAAAGACTTTTAATAGAAGGAATACGACGAGAAAGGAATTGACACGCGTATATGGTGCCTTCGCTGCCTTAATAGGTTTATGAAAATCTATTATAATAAGGAGAAGGTGAAAGAGTTCCGCTGTCGCTTTCCTTTCTAGGATTTAGATAAATAGTTTATTCTTAAGGTTAAAGGAAAGGATGGATTAGTTTATTAGGCCTTTTAATATAAGTACTGCTTTAGCTTAAGTTAAGATTACTTTACTATACGTATATAGTAGATATTAGCGTAAATTAGGCTAATCTAGCGCAACAGTGCCCTGAAGACTATAAAAAGTTAATAGATTCTATTACTAAGTCTATCCTTACTATTAAGAAGCTAGACAACGCTAGTCCTTATGTTTCTAATAATGAGATAGATAAAGCGCGCAAGACGATCTAAAAAAAGGCCCTTTTTATGCTTACTAACCTTAAGAGGTAGGAATTAGTATATTTTAACCTATATTAGCGCAACTAATAGTATTCTATAGTTAATTCTAGCCTTATACTAATTATATGTCCCTTTATAATAGAAAAGGGAAGAACGGCCTCTATAGCACTGAATCTAGCGTTTTTGCAAAAGGTTAGGACTAATCCAAGGCAGCCATCTATAAGAAGATCTTAAAGCTCTAAAAGTAGCTTAAACTAAACTCTAAGGAAGAGGATTTAGACAATAAGCTTCCTAATACTCCTAAAAAGAGCGTAAGTAGTAATAATAGACTATATTGGCACGGATTAGCGCTAACAGGCTCGTATAGAAGCGTATAGGAGTTTGTAGTGCCGGTAAGTCCGTTAAAGATACGGCTAGCAATAGAAAGAAAAAAGCTAAGGTGGCTTAGGCTAAGGCAGCCTATAGTGGCGGTAAAAAGCGCAAGGCATCTAGGACTGCAGAAACTACAGCTTTAAAGCGTAGTCGTAGGGGTTAATAAAATAAGGTAATATAATTTAGACTATATTAGCGTAAAATAGCGCGTATAGTAAGCATTTAAAGAGTTTAGGGATATGTTTTTCCGGCTTCAGCTGATAAAGATACCCTTTACATAAAAAAAGAAGTTTTAGTCCAGCCTGCAGGCCTTTTATAAAAGAATATATAGGTTAAAATTCCTTTATAAAATTTCCCTTATAATTTCTTTTATAAAAAATCCCTAGAAAAAATATTAGGAAAACTCTGCCCTAAAATTCTTTTTTAGTAAATTTTCTAAGTCTAAACTTAGGTCCCAGCTTAGTATCCCTTACTCCTATCCTCTAATTCTTAGGTTAAAGCCTATAGTTTTACCTATAATTAGAAAAGACTAGGGATAAAAGGGCATTTCTATCCTTTCTTAATCCTAAAAAGGTTAAGCCTAGTAACTATTCCCCGGCCTTAGTCCCTTTCTTAGGATCTAGGTTAGGTTTTACTTAAGTAGGGTAAACTAGGCCAAATTAGCGTAGTTTATACAGAATTACCTATTCTCTAGCTTTAATTAAAAATTTAAATATCGCATTTCTAAGCGCTATTAAACACCTATTAGTAAAAAACCTAATAGGAAAATAACTTAGGTAAAGGTAGCCTATTAAGCTTTTACTTATTCTTTATAAAGCCTAATCCTAGCCTAAACTAGGCTATATTAGCGCTGCTTTGCAACGCTCCTAGAATTTCTTTTATCTAAGCTAGAAGGGGTATATAAATATCCCTTCTCTTTTTCTTTCTTTCTTCTTTCTTTTCTTTTTACTAGGAGGATTAACCGGCCTCCCTATCTGGAACCATTTAGGTAGGTATAGCGAAGGTTAAGGAGGACTAGCGTTTAAACGGAACCTTAGGTAGGTTTATAGTTTTTTCTTACACTATCCCCCCTTTTTTTACTTCTTACCCTTAAGAAGTAGTCTTTTAGAACTAGTTCCTAGTTTTTAGTAGCTTTTTACCTGCACTAGTTCTAGTTAAAACAAGTTAGTATAAATTAAGCTACTTAGGAGCGGGCTAACTTCTTTCTAGCTATTTTAGCTAGTTTTTCTTTAGCTCTCTTCTTCCTAGTATAGGTTTTCTATAACCCCTTTAAGGTATTACTACTTATATAGGCTGCTAGCTCCTAGGTGTTTTTATCTTTTTTATAGTCCTTCTACCTAATAAGGTATTCCTACCTACCTTAGCTATTCTTTCTTCTATCTATAATTTTATTAACTTTAAATATATTGTTTTTTATTTCTTGCAAGGTGTCTTTAATTAGATCTTTAAGTTATAGGATTAAGCTTAAGGAACTATATAGTTCTAATAGTAACGCGTGGAAGACTGGATAGATATTTTCCAGCCTAGGCATTTTTACTCTAAACGCAGTTGCGCTAATTTAGTCTAATATAGTTCCTAGTCTAATATATTTCTAGTTAAGCTTCTTTTTTAGACGAATAGAACGAATATAGTAGGTGGATAGTAAGACTTAGTCTCCCTTCTTAAAAGGTAGGGATAGTCTTTACTTATTATAGTACCTACGCTAATACTTATTAGCTGCGGCAATTTTTTTCTTACACTCCTTCTATAAGGTTACTACTTATTTAGCTAATCCTTTTTCTAAGGGTGCTATTAAGCTAACTAGGGCCTCTTTAGGCTAATTTACGTTTTGGGGGTTTAGGCCGTAGTAGGATTTAAAAGGTGTAAGTCCTATAGTTATATATTTGCTATTATTATACGTAAACTCTACTATTAGTAACTACAACGCCTAATTATCCTATTCTAACGTATAAGAGCACCTTAGGTACTACTCTAAGGTTTAGTTCTGCCTTTTAGTCTAACTATCTATCTATAGGTAATAAGTAGAAGTAAGAATCCTTTTTACGTTTAAATAATAGTTAAACGTCTTCTAATACTTACTATTTATTAGAGGGCCTCTGTCTAAAATTACCCGCTGCGGTACCTTATAGAGGTAAATAATTTTGCGTACCTAGGCCTCTACTAGGTCTGTCCCCTTCTAGTTAGCTTTTGCTAAAATATAGTAGCCTATTTTAGTTAGCCTATTTATAATAATAAGTATTATATTAAACACTACGCTACATAACTTGCTAGGGGGAAGTTCTGTAATAAAATCTATTGTTACTTTTTCCTATGCTCTAGTTAGCGGCTCTAGTAGTTATAGCTTACTATATAGTGCATATCTAGCGGCCTTCGCCTAATAGTAGCGTAAGTAGTCCTTATAGTAGTTAGTAATCTCTTTTAATATTTCTTCCTACTAATAACGCTTTCTTATTTTCTCCTCTATTTTAGTATAGCTAAAATAGCCTCTAAGTAGGCTGTTATAGTATTCTTTAAGCGCCTTTGCCTTTTTCTTAAGTAACGTAAGGGTTACTAACTTATATTAAGTTTAGTTAAGGTCGTCTAGGTTAATTTACTTTAAATTATCCTAATTAGTATTAGAGTTATTAGAAGACGCCTTTAAGTTAATTTTAGTTTCTACTTTATCTTTTAAGTCTTTTAGCTTAGGGGAAGTGGCCCGTTCTACTACAAAGAACTTTTTAATTACCCCTTCTTTACCTTCTACTACCTATATTAGGTTATTCTTTCTTAGCCTTAAAATAGCGGCGACTAGGGGTCTTTTTTTAGTTATTCTACTTAGTAGGTCTCTTAAAGGCTGTATAAAGGCCTTATTATACTTTTAAGCGGGTTTTTTTATCTTAGCTATATAGTTTAGGCGCCGTAATAGCTTATCTACAGAATTTATAGCTCCTAAACGGTGTATTAGGATAAAGTTATACTTTAATAGCGTTAAATATAACTAAACTTAGTAATAATTTAAAACCTTAGTCTCTATAAACTATTTTAAGTTTATGTAGTTTATTAGGACCTTAAAGAAGACACTATTAAAGTAATATTACTAGTGCTCTAAACTTTTTATAAGTATAAGTAGTTTCTAGTTATGCGTGTTATAGTTATACTCTACCTAGATTAACTTCTGTAAAAAGAAGTTAATTGGCCTCTATTAGGCCGGACCGTTAGGTTTTAGCACTAATTAGCTTAGAATACCTGCTATAGCTCTACCTAAGGCGTTAATCTCTACGCGCGTCTCTCTTTTATACTTAAAATACGCTAGAATTAGTGCGTTTATAAATGATTTCTTTAAAATCTTAAAGGCTTCCTTTACTTTTTAACTAATTTTAATTATCTAACTTTCTTCTCTTTTTTATATAGGCCCGCCTTAGGCCGCATTTAGCCTTTTTTAGGTTAATTTTATAAGAGGAAGCGTAGTTTAAAAGAAACCGTAAATAAATTAACGGTAGTAGTTTATAAAACTAAGAAACACGCGCATATCTTATACTATTCGTGGCATTAGCTATTCTTCTACTATTTTAATCTTTTTATAGTTAACTTTAATACCTTTAGGAAACACTATATATCTTAGGTACTTAGTGCACTAAGTGTGCTATTTATACTTTAAAGGTTTAATATATAGCCTAAATTAGCGCAATCTATCTAAAACTACTTTAATATAGCGCATATGCTCGCTCTCTATTCTAGAGAAGATTAGGATATTATCTAAATAAATAATATAGGTTATATTAACCAATCTTATAAGTACCTAGTTTATATACGCTTAAAACTAGGCAGGTGCGTTCGTTAGGCTAAAAGGCATCACGGTGTACTTAAAGTAACTGTATCTTGTTCTAAAGGCGGTTTTCTACTTATTACTTTTCTGGATCTATATATAATAGTACGCATCTCTTACGTCTAACTTTGTATACTAGTTTACTTACGTAAGTCTATTTAGAGACTCCGTAATTAAAGGTAGAAGGTATTAGTTTTTAATAGTAACCTTATTTAAGCCGCGGTAATCTATATAGAAGCGTAAACTCCTATCTTTCTTCTTTATAAAAAGTATAGGAGCTCTAGCTAGTAATTTTAAGCGTTAAATCTACCCCTTCTTTAAGTACTCTACTATATACTTCTTTAAGACCTGCAACTTAGTCGTAGAAAGGTTGTATAGAAGTTAGTAGGGTGGTTGCCCTCCTAGCAATAGGTTTATAGCTAAATCTTAAGGTCCATGCTTAGGAAGCTTCTTTGCATCCTCTTCTAACTATAAATTAGAATATTTTTTATATTCTACTAGTAATAAGCTCTTAGTAGCGCTATTTAGCCTAAATTATCCTATATAGTTTACTAATATCGCGTAGAGGTCTGCCTTACAACTCCGCATAGTTTTTTTAAACTCTACAGCCTTTTCTAGCGCGACTAGAATATATTTAGTTTAAGATTTAGGTTTTTTTCCCTAAAACAGCATCCTCTTACTGCTATAGCTTAACCTTAGCTAATACTTTTTAATCTAAGGTAAACTAAGAAATATTAGGTATTGTAACTAGCTTATTACTATAAACTCTATAGAGTGGATTTTTTTCCTCCCTCTAGAGTCTTCTACCTCTACGTTAACCTCTATAACGCTGCTAAGGTCTAATAGGCTACTATCTAGACCCTTAGCTAAAAACTACTAACTCTTAGTGTCCACTAGTAGGCTTAACTCCTTTACCTTATCTAAGGTTAATAGGTTTAGTTAAAAATACCTATCTACTAGGGCTTTAAAAACTTCTAACTACCTAATAGAAACTAGGACTATTAATATCTATAACGTCTTAGGGTATACCGCGTTATATAGTAGCCCTATATCTCTTTTCTTTTTTATTAAGTTAATTGCGGCAATAAGGTAGAAGTTAAGTTCTTATTACTTTTACCTTTTCTTAACTTATTATAATTTACGTTATTCTTATCTTTTAGAGGTTTCGGATAGGTACTAGCGTAATAACTAGCCTCTTAGCAGTTCTAATAGGTTATGTTAGGCTTTAGCGGGGTATTTTACGCCTTTTTAGCCTGTTTTATACTATTCCGCGCGTTCCTAGAGTTCTTATTCTTTTTTAGGGGTTTCTTATCCCCCTTATCTTTAGAAGCTTTCTAAGTGTCTTAACGCTTATTCTTTTTATCCTTTTTTAAGTTATCCACCTTATTATAGCGCCTTCTACGAAAAATAATATTTACTTACTCCTTAATCTAGGTAAGAGTAGATACTCTCTCCTTAGGTATTAAATATAGGTTAGCGCGTATCTAGTTAAGCAAGGCGTTACGGTAAGCTAGCACCTAGAACTCTAGGGGTTAAGCATCGCCTAACTTATCCTAAAATAAACGTAAATACTTTATAAGTTCCGTAGAGGTCTGCTTACTACGCTGCTTAGCCTAACTAATTGCGTTATAGGTAGCTTATTATTATTCCTAGGCTAAACTAAGTAAATCTAGCATAACTGTTTTTAAATTAGCCTATTTAGGGATAAATTAGAGGTTCTTACATTTCTCTAATTTAATAAAAGTCTTCTAGAGCATCTTTATAGTTTTAAAGATATATTAAACTCTAAAGTTAATTTTACTATCCTTACTAGAGAAGTGCGCAGCAGCTTAGAAAAAATACCCCTCGCAATTACGTACCTAGCAATTATATTTAGCTTAAGTCTTTTTTAAGAAAACCTAGGGAGCCTCTAGTCTAGGCAAGCTTACGCTTATAGAGGGTACGCTCCTAGGTACCTTAGTTATTAATAATACGCGTGCTACTAGGTTAGATAGTTTATATTAATTCTTTAGTGCACGTAAAGTTGCAATTTCAGCCTTTTATTTTGCATCTTCTTACTATTTTTGTAATTCTTCTAGTTTAAGCTCCTCTATAGACTGTATTAGCCCATTTTAGCGCAGTGTAGGAGTAAAGGGCTCTACTAATAGCCTTCTACCCTTAGGGTGGTTCGTTAGAATATTCTAATCTATAAAAGAATCTTCTTATTAACTATTCTCTACCTATACACCTAATTAAGTTAAGATATCTATATTACTACGTAAAGTAGACAATACAGTACCCTACTAAGCTAGCTAGCTCCCTAAAGGAGTATTTATACTAGTAGAGGATAGGTTGGATATCTTGTTTATAAGGTAACTTAGGCTACT